>JACCPG010000508.1:47516-68773 GCA_016069955.1 Drepana arcuata | reverse complement strand
GAATCATGTTCAAGATACGCATTTAAAAAAGTATAAATATATTTTTTAAATAACAATAGGTTAATTACTACTCTATACTACACTAATAAAAAAAGTTCTCTTTTATTATTACATACTGAATACCCTTACATTCAATGTAAAACTAAAGCGCTTTCTTTACCTATCAAAATTTGTTCCCTTACCTATCATTACATTTTTCCAACAACAAAAACCTTTCAAAAAATTACCTTTAATAGGACCCACATACCTGGCCATTTATTGGCTTGAGTGGTGACAACAAGCTCCTCCACGGACTGGCGTCTCGGTCTGACAATCATGTTGTGGGTGCCGGGGGTTTCAGCTATAATACTGCCAAATCAAAAACATTTTTAGTCGTACAATGTAACAACACAACAATGTTAGCAACATTTCACGCAGTCCTTCATGGGGTAGGCAGAAAGTTGAGTGCCAGATTTATGTATTAATCAGAATATGTAACCTTCTTTGAGGTATATCTAAGTCACGATGAAAACTGATTTAAATCAGTTTAGTAGTTTTTTAGTTTATCGCGTTCAGACAAAAAGACGCTTCAAAGTAAATGTTTGTTTTTTTTAAAGTTACCTGTTACCCGTGGTGTCAGTCACATAAAATTGTATTGCTATGGTAGTATTTATACTAGTATTAAAATATATCTTATGTGTTAAGCCAGCAAATAATTTATCTCTGTGGCGAATTGCATCCATTTACGTTCAGGCATTCCACAAACTTTCAGATTTATAATATAAGTAGGATACTGATAATTACTTGTCGTGATGTGTATGTTTCATACTAAATGTGTCGGAATCGCAGAGACTCTGGTAGATGCACGCCGACAGCGCGACCGCCAATTCCCGCAGCGTGTGGAGTATCCTCGTAGCGGACCCGCCCGGGATACCCAACTCCCCTGTAGTCCCAAGCATGTCGTGCGCCACTGACTGCAAAATTGTTATAACTACATTAGTTTATATTAAGAACATTGAGATTGAGGGGATAGCGAGATCAATTTGCTGTTGTGAGTATAACGGTCGTCTGGTCTAGTAGTCAGTGTTCCTGATTTGTCCTGATTTGATTTGATGTAAATGTGAATACAATTTGAAATAAATAAGAAGCATATTATTGTCGGCTGGCACACTAATTTGTACCCCCAGCTCAATCTCCCTATGAAGATCTCATATGAAATATGATTTCCTTTTTATAAAAAATTTACAACGAAGGGCGGTTATACACGTACGAGTATATCGGTTTAACCACAACTTTGATTTTTTCTTATCACAATAATAATAAAGACAACCACGATAGTGCTCATCTTCCTTCCATATTTCAAAATATATTACATACGATTCTATTTTAAGCAAATATATCTGTATAGTACGTAGAATAGTAGTAAGTGGAACTTACCTGTAAATGCCTGACAGGATCAGCCACGACAGTGTTGTTGGTCGCGACCGCAGCGGCTAACAGCGGTAGTGTTGTGGGGAATGGCAGTGGCGAGAGTAGTTGTTGGTGTTGTTTATCCTGCCCGAGTTCTTGTAGTAACAGCACTAGTTCCATGCGGACGGAGGCCAGTCCACCGCCACCAGCACCGTGCAGCGAGCAGTACGAAAGTAGCGTGCGGAGAAGAGTTTCGTTAGCTGTAACGAATTGAGTAGGTACTAACAATCGTATTGAACATTTAAGCGGTGTGATTAATAATTGTTCAGAAAGGTACTCATTGGTTAAATCGGGATTCCAACTTATAATCAAAGCACTACGGCACTACGTCTTTAAAAATAGTAATGTTTCTTTTTATTACATTTCATACGGCGATAGCTAGTTTGAGTAGCTTCCTACTTATGTTGTAAATGCGAAAGCTTGAAAAAAGCTTATGTTGTTATGATTGGTGTATATGTTATTAGTTGGTATAATTTTTTCATCGCATTAGGTCTAAAATACTGTAAAGGTGGAAAATGAAAATAAACAAACATGTAATTCAATTAACGCGGGCGTGGAGAACAACCTGTAAGTAATAGAATGTCGTGCGGGTTACCTTTGAGCCACTTCTTCCTGGCGAGGGCGCGCTGCACCTTGGCCTCGAAGTCGGCCTTCTCCTGCACGAGCAGCTGGTGCAGCGTGGGCCGCTCGGGCAGCGGCGGCGGCGCGGGCTCGGCGCACACCAGCTCGCCCGCCTCGCCGCGCGCGCCGCACGCGTAGCCGCACAGCCGCCGCAGCGCCTCCACCTCGCGCTCCAGCCAGATGTACAGCTGGTAGCGCAGGTGCCCGCCTGCGCCACGCGCGCACACACACACACACACACACACACACCGTGAGTATATACTGCCTTTCGTGAGCGTACTATTGCCTTACTTATACTACACATGTTACACAGTAGGCGTGCGTCAAATGTTCTCAGTACTTAGCCGTAAGCTTGTATTGCTGTGCGCTAATACAGGATGTGATTTTGTTTTATATATTAAATTGTGGATACATAGGCATATTTAATTTCTTAAAAACATTTGAATCATCTATCGAGCGTATGTAGGTTTGCCCACGACGTAAACATCGTGGTGTAATAAATGAATGTACAATGTAAAAAAAAATTAACAAACTGCGAGGCACAACTAATTAAAGCATATATACGAGATATCAACCAATTACTTAGTTTACTACAAATATTTTGCTAAAACAGTAGCTTTTCAGAAATTACAAATGTATGTGATCTTCTATAACACAAGCACTGAATAAAAATATTTTCATCTAAAATAGTTCATACCGTCAACTTCGAACCCAGTAGCTAGAGTGCTAAGCTCTTCCATGAGTATTTTCAAACATGCGACAAACTTCAACTGTTGTGCCATAATGTCGACAGATGGCGTCTCGTCAACCACCTTTTCTGAAACTCCGTTAACTAAGGGCTCTTCTACTTCCTCGTTCTTGTTA
This sequence comes from Drepana arcuata, assembly GCA_016069955.1. Classification (NCBI taxonomy): domain Eukaryota; kingdom Metazoa; phylum Arthropoda; class Insecta; order Lepidoptera; family Drepanidae; genus Drepana; species Drepana arcuata. The sequence goes on along the minus strand of JACCPG010000508.1, from coordinate 65,839 downwards.
ATCTTTATTTCTAGCGGTGGTGTGGAAGCACCAGATCCTTCGGACCTAAAAACACATATTTAAATAGTTCATGTTCGTCCTATGTTAAGCGTAGGCCACACAAACCATAGACTAGATAAATAGGTAATATTCACTAATTTATTTCAACCTATTGAACACAAGATGACGGTACATTAAACTACCTTGCATCTATTACGAGATAACGCCAAATTTCTTCCATAGTCGCATAAACAAACTGATACATGTAGTAACTCTAAGTACTACTATCTACCCCAGCCCCTGTTGCGACACATGATTAGTGACGCTAGTCTTAAGCACGCGTTATATTAACACAACATTCTTGCCATTTTTCTATAAACAATCATTTATCGTCCCCAGCTTGCTACCTTATTACATGATACGCACCCTTTATCAGCATCTTCATCATCCCAGCTAAGGACTAGGTCATCATTCTTGGTGATGCTCACCGGTGCACCCCAGTCTACAGACGACGCGCCCCAATCTCCAGTTTCTTCCACTTCTGTGAGAAATATGGGAATGAATGGATTGTTGCTCATCGTCACCTCTCTTTGTTTAGTCCAGAACCAACCGTAAACATATTTATCCACATTCATCATCATATATTTACACATAGTATAGAAAGTAATACATAGTAAGAAAAAGAAGCAAAGCTTACGCAAATCAAAAGCGACAGAAAAAAAACAAGAGCTGTTTGCAGGTAACATATATATATACATATGTTCAAAATTGAGGACCGACATTAGGCGACTTCTAGGAGAGCATGTTAAATGGTCAATATCCAATACCATGCATATCAATATTATAGACCGCAGTAGTCTATGATATTTATATACAATATATGTCATTAGATTAGAAACTTAATAGCAGACAACGAGGAACTATCACACCAAGTCGAGATGCTGCTTATATGTAATGTTTAGCATGTTTTTGCTGACGCTACTCATTCGGTTTCTAATGAGGCCATTTATCAATAAAAGGATAGCTAAAAGGTTTTGATAAAAGCACAAACATAACAATACAAATAAAGCACAGTGACGTACAAACTGAGGTGAATAGGTCGTACTTTTGACAGTTTCCTCAACGATGTGCCCCGAATGTATGACGGCGTCGTCGATGGACGGCGCGGTGACCACGTGACGAGGCTTCTCGTCTCGTACTCGCGCCGGAAGCTTCGAGAGCACTTCGAGCGCGAGGGCTGGACAACCAGCCTTGAAATGGCCGTGGGCAGTTTGGAAGTACAGTCGTCTTTCCAGACGAGTTATTCCTTCTTCTGGATCTTGTTGGAATAATGCTAGTGTGCCACCCTACAGAACACGGTTGCATTGGTTATTTTACATCTATTATATCTTTATCCTTATCTGTATTCATATAAATACATAATGTTCCTTGCGATTATTGGAATGTCACGTGTTCGTAATTGTTTAAGCAACGGGGTTAGATATTTAAATAATATTTCGTTGAATACCTAATTCAGCTGATCTTTAAAATAATATATTAAGACTATCTATTGCGAATAAAACGTGAAACGCAGATAAACAGCTCCAAGGACTACTATTCACCAAGATTCTACTGATTCAACGTACCTGACTGGGCAAGTTATGCCTCTTGAGCCTGGGATGCGTACGTAGGTACACATAGAAGTTAAACACACTGGGGACTGGTTCGTTGTCCCTTGCTGCATGCAGTCTGCCCGCTGGGCTGAGTAACGTATCGAGCGCGTCGCCGTAGCGCTTCAATTCCCATAGTGCCATGGAACGGACGAAGGGGTCTGGATGCGCATGCTCCAAGTCTACTTCACCGTCATCAGCTTCACCCCTGTGCATACAATTGTAACGTGTACAAAGCCGTGTATATTGAAATGATTATGTTATAGTATTTTTGATACTGGTAGAGCTGACAGTAGAAAGAAAATCAACAGAGTTGTGGACTGAGTTCCTCGCTGAGGTTTGCTCAGTAGAACACAGAAGAACTTCAAGTAGGAAATTAATTTTAAAGTGCCGGCAACGCGTGATTTATAGATGGTGTGCAAGCGTTAAAAGGGAGAGGGAACAATATAGAACTTGCGTTCTGTTGTTCTATTGCAATTTGCATGTTAGTTTTATTGTAACTCACCCCAATATCTCGTCCATAAGCAATTTCTTCAAGCTCGGCGGCAATGCGCTATCGGACTCATATAAGCGCGCTACGACCATCGCGAGTTGTAAATCACCCAAACGCGTAATCAGCACCTGAAAGAACACGTGAACACGATTTGGTCCTAGTATTATTTGCAACAAGTTCCAATTATGAAGTAGAACAGTATACAGGATGTCTCGGAAAATAGAAATTTGTATTCTAGAAGTTACAATTTTTATTTTCATTTGCTGCTTTCAATGTGCCCTATTTCATACTTTCGCATTGTATATGTTTCGTTGACTATAATAATATATAACCAATACCTCTAAGGCGTCCTTGAGAGCACCGCCCAGTAAGAAGAACGCTGCAGCATGTTCAAATCGTTGTTTCCCAAGGAGAACGAACGCGTTCTTCAACGCCGCCTTACGCCAGCGATCCTCCGTGAAGTCGTTTGAAAAGAACTATAAATATTATATGAATGTGACTTATAACTTTCTATATCAACCCACTACAATAGGTAAAACTGTAATCGAAAAGGAGGGTTATCATATGTATTTATTCATGTTTTTGAATAGATTTGTCCATATCGGAAAACGAAGAACCAATTCATTTTACCATTTAATTCGACAGAATTGGTTTTATTTTCCTACACTTGACTGAAGTTCATTAAAATAATTTATAAGGAGACTGGGCAAACACGTTTAATTGTCGCATATGAACCAATAAGTAGGAAGTATACGCCTTTTTGGGGGTCTCTTGCAAGCACACAAAAAAACGCACTAAATTGAACTCAAAGACTTCACCGAACGTCATAAATTTTGCAGTTTTTTTTTATATAATTGCATTAGTCTCGTCGTGGTCGGGATTACCCATATAAGTATAAGAGCCCAATCAAATATCGTTTAATCTGCAAGTTACTTTCCCACCATAACTTTTAAGAGTATAAAACCTTCTCTCCAGAAATAAGTCACCACTTCTGCCCAATCTCCCTTGTTTTTTTTTTTTTCAAATTAAATGTAAACTCACTCCAGTCATCTTATCATCTCTATTCGAGCGGAACAGACCCCAGAGCAGCATTCTCTTCTTCATAGCAAGGTAATATAGGGCTGCATCCATTGGGTCTTGTTTCTGCATGTATGCCGCTCGGGCAAGGCGTTCTACGCATGTGCGAAGTAATTCTCCACGAATCCACCACCCAACACCTGAATTACATACTGTGGTATTCATTTATCCTAACAAAAACACGGTCATCTTCTCGATTCTAAAATAATGACAAATATTTTGTGATTCGTTTCGATGTACAATAATCTATTTGGGGATCCTGCCACAGATGGTAGGTTGAGGTTATATGTACAGATAAATAACTCGCAAGCACTGTGTATTGCCTTTAATAACAGTTATTTGTTTATATATAAGTGACCCTTCTACAATATTCCATGCTGCTTGTCACATGCTCTACCTTTACATAGTTTGTATTAAAGTGATAATTACGTCTTGATATGAAAGTCCCGAAAAATTCCACCCACCTAGTTCCCTCATAGTACTCCACTTGGGCTGGCCCTTTGCGTATCCAGGCACCAAGGCCAGCAGTTGCTCGTGTGTCTCAGAATGGAAGGCCCACACGAGGTTGCAAGTGCCCACGCCATTTCTTTGTAACGCAGCGCGCTGGGCGAGCGGTAAGCAACGCAGAAGGTAACCGTAATGTTTCATTGCAAGTAGGAAGCGTAGGCCACAGTCATCCAGGGAATCTGGAAACGCATGAATACCTACTTAACTGTTCATAGAACCTACCACCAACTATAACCGTATTTTACAAATTATTCTCAGCTTACGTTCTTACTTACTCTCATGAGACTTTATAGGCTTCGTAAACCTTTGTCGTCAATATTATAGCTCTAGATTAAAACAATTCTTGTTGTTCTGACATCGGAAAATTTTCCTTATATAGGTATCGCCTACCAAGGCTTATTATATACGCTTGCAATGCCTAGGATATCAGTGCAAAGCCTCATGTTTTACACTTCGAAAAATGGCAAACGGAAATTAATTCTATAAGTTGGACATTTGTTAATTCGTACTCCTTTCAAATCGCTCATTAACAGTAGGATTCCAAAGTGTAAAAGTCAAGAATCAATCGAGAAAATACATCAAGTTATATGTTACCTGGCAAAACTTCTTGTCCAGTTCCTTGCGAGACATCAACGCGTGCATTAGCTGCAAATCGTTCGGCGAAATCTGCATCACAAGTGGATACTGTGTCTGCTAAGGCCAGGAGATGCATTTGGTCTAGCGAACTTAGGCCCGGCAGGTGAGTATGTGTCAAAAGACGAGAAAGAATACGACCTGGGGAAATAACGAACACAACATTGTAAGTCAGCATTGGGACTGCCTTATGCGAAAAGAAATGGACACCCTACAGAAAATATCGGACTACTCGGTGATTTTATATGGAATTCTGTAAACCTCACTCACCGCAGAAACACAATATTACCCAGAAGCAAAAAGCATCTTGGCTGTGATCTGTAAAGATTCGGACTGCTCATGTCAGGCAACTCTCAATATTATAAACGAAGATCTATGCTACCTGTCTTTAAGTAGATATTTCTTCACGCCTTCTACAATAGCCCCCAAGGGATGGTGAAAGGTGTATGGAGGGTGTTGTTACACCCTCCACACACCTTAGACATATTGAGGTGCCAAAATGTTTGGTGGCGCCTCTGTCGTATTAATAGGTATATCTTAAGGATATAAAACAGATATACCTTGTCTAAGGCCAAAGTGAGAAAGAGCTTGTCTCTCTGGCATTGACGGACGCCGATCTACTTCATCATCATCACCCAATAACAAAGCATCCAAGTCTTCATCTGTATCCATTGTTCCTTCAAATAGTTCATTGTAATCCTGCAAGCAACCATACTCTACGATTAACATAATAGTGGTACCATTGACTTCATATCAAACGTTTTCATGAAAACTTATTTATAAATAATAATATATCCTCACGCCTTCCCACAAGGGTCCCCGAAAGGGTAGGCAGAGGTGTATAGGTGATACCCACACACCCACTTTCCGCCAGAGGTATATTAGGTGCCAACGTAACAGATACATACAGAGACTGTACTTAAGTTCAGAAAAACTCATTGGTACAGTCGGGATTCGAACTTGCGACCTTTGCGTCGCAGGCAACTGTTCGAACCACTCGGCCACCACGGCTTTTTATTTATGTACATACAAAACTTATTTATGTACATACATATCATTGTGCCACATGATATCATCCGAGAATCTCACGGGGTAGACATAAATTGTTGTTACCTTGGCTTCCTGAATAGTGGACGGATTATGTGGAGACTCCTTATCAGCCACCAACAAAGTCCAGAGCGGCAGAGGCGGGACTGAAGTCAACTCCGCGTAGTCTAGTTGGACGTCCTCTGTTATCTATATAGATGTATTACAATTTGATCAATATGCACACACACTATTAAACTGTATTTACTAGTCTATACATCAGTTTATACGCTCGCTATCATACACTTACGTAACAAATAGTAAAGATCAAAAGCGGTAATATAAGTTAAGCAGTTAGAAAAGATCGTGCATTGTGGTATGTTATAATATTGATATCAAGATTCAAACTTTTGTGCTCTGCTATACAATTGTGCATAGAGACATGATTAAAACGGCGCAGGGTACAACTGAAACATAGCCCTCATAACATTATACATACTTTACTTGGCTGTAATTTTTTTTAATTTTTTTTATCACTTTATTGGAATAACATAATAATAATTGGCTGTAATAATAATAATAAATACATATGAAAAATATTTCGTTCTGCTAAGTAGCCTCACATTTATGGCGTATTATGAACTTTATGGTTTCTGATATGCATTCGGGCTTCCCACACAACAGAATCGAAGTCATAAAACGCTTAAAACATTCCATTATTTGCGGCAAAAAAAATATTGGTGGCTACTATTAAAATTAATTGAAGCATTTGATTTAATAAAAAAACCTATCGGAGTGATTTCAACTATACGTATTATAACTCAAAATTCATGTCACAAGCATCGCTCCAATTTCCTTATTTGTTGTTTCAGAATACAACAATACTTTAGATTACACTTTGATACTGAATGCAATAATTCAACAATGTTTAGACGCACCAACGGTTAGGTAAGTGTAGTATGTTACACAATATTATTCATAAGTAGAATATTGATAGAGAAAATGTCAACGACGCATTGAAAACTATAATTAAATTATGTTGAAAAATCCACTTACCAGCATGATTTGTTAAACAAAAGACATCGATACATTCAGACTAATTCTCAAGCTTATGGAGCAAAGGCACGCCAATAATCAAATGCGATGGTTTTTTTAACCAGACGCATTAGGTGCAGATTAATTAGTCGAATAATAACTGGACAGTATTTAACAATCTTGAACCTTATTTACCTTTAAGATAAACGAAATATATTTATATTCTTACCATTGACACCATGCATATGTCATGGACGCTGGCTATTTAAACTTTTCTCTATAAGAAATGTATCGATATAATAAAGCTTGTATTCAGACCTTACCGCTAGGGTCCACTAAGGGATAAGCAAACGTGTCACGACACCATCCACCGCCCTTTCTCAAGCTATACTATAGTATAGCTTGAGAAAGCTATACTAAAGGTTATATTATGTATATGACTTAGAATTAAATTTGAGTGTAGAAATCAACAAATAAAGCTCCTGGCATTTAAACGTGTACATATATATAAAGCACATTACCTGTGCAACGCCATCTAGCGGCGAAGCAGCGCCGGCGGCGAAGGACACGGACAGCGTGCGCGACCGAGACCAGCCGCGCTGCAACACACGTGCGACATGCAGTGGCGAATGCGATTTTTAATCGCAACGTGCGTGTACTTAAATACCCATATGGTGAATGGTTTATTTTGAGACATGCGTTGTTGTTTAATGGGTGAACTTTAATTAAATGTTAATATTTCATTGCATCGTTTAAGGCACTATTTGTTTCCCTGGCATTTAGGAATCAAACGCTTAATATAAATATATGTCTTGAACATATAAATACCATAGGTGTAAAAACGCACATAAGTTCACAAAAAAAATCAATGTTTTACTCAAGATTCGGCTTTGCAATGTTTATATTAATTGACAAATTTTAATATTTTATACATCAGAATTTTCAGGGCTTAGGTTAAGACAAAATTCTGACAACAAAAAGGCTTACTTCGTCACTATTATTAACATTACTTTATAGTTCATCAATATCGAACATCACATGCCAAAATATTTTACAGTTTAAATCTCCATGTTCCTGCATGAAACTCTCACAATACAACATATAATATATTTAATGCACATATACTGTTCGTTGGAGACGGAGACAAATTATAGTTTTGCCTTTTAAAAATGATGGCAATAAGCGATGTGCTACGTGCACCTAATTAGACACAAGGCAGACAATTGTGAAGGCGTCACTTTCCTTAGTCTGTAATCTGAAGACAGAAAATGAGTATATATTGAAACATAGTCCTTAAGAGTAACACGAGTCTTAGATGTCCATACAAAATATTCTTTCACTCACAATATGTTTAAAGACAGATATAATGAAACAAACGTACTGATATTCATAGAAAGTTCTTTTGCATAGCAGACTTTTAAACAATGGACGGAGACAACGCATAGCTACGTTACCTGTCTCGACAAACTGTCCTCATCGCCCTGAGAACTTCGACCTGTGTAGCTACCACCAATACATCTGTTGGGAAAATGGAAATACAATTAAGTTATTTTAATATTTAATGTACACTTACGTTAAATACTAACGAAAAAGTAGCTTAATTTACCGGCCCGTGAGTCTATAATCTTATATCAATAAAGATTAAACAACCTCTGTGTCATGTAGGAAAACCGAGGAAAACAAAAGAATCACGAGTATTAGGTTCCTTACATTTGGGTATGTATGAGATGATAAAAGAGAGGGTAGAAAGAGATTTCTTAAATCTCTTCTAAAGGCTATTCTGTCTCGACAGACAGAATAAATAGCCTTTAGAAGAGATTACCTGAAAGAAGAACAACGAACCCAGGTCGACACCTGGGTTCGTTGTTCGTCATTGGGTTCATGTGTTCGTTGTAATCTGTTTACGTAGATACGTGTATTTTTTGTTGTGTGTAAGTTCTCGTGTATATAAGGAAATATGGCCCAGTCAAGACTTTTCAATGAAATCTTACCTAACGAGATGCGCGAGTATTGCCTTAACCCATCTGATCTTTCCACTGTTTAGGAGCTCCATCAGTTGCTTAGGGTGGTACTGAGGTAATACTGGGCACGCCATTTGGGAGGCTTCAAATAGGCCGTAGTCGGGCATATAGTCTAGAAGGGGCTGAAACGAGTACATAAAAATTATGAGTACAGCAAGCACAAGACGTACGTAAGACGTGAAGTGATTTGTCCAGACCACTTTTTACTAAACATTTGTAGTCGAGACATTTTATCATAGTGATTCAAATTGATTATGTTCTAATTGGGGCGTCATAGTACATATTATAAATATGAATGTTGGAATTGAAAAAAATTGGCACATTAATTAATTATTACCTGGATCCAGAACAAAATCTATCAATGAAATCATATTGTATGGGGCACAGTATCTGTGATGATCTTTATGTCTTCTTTATTCCAAGGACAGCGGATTTATCAAGTTATGGTTATAATGTTTTACTAGTCGCAAATTAAATTTGAATAAAGATTTAGATCTATAATATAATAGTACAAAATGTACCTGTGGCTGATCTGGTTGTGCTTTATTACGCCTACGAGCATCACGTTCCAAGAGCTGCAGGTTGATGGATGAGACACGCTGCAAGTGTGGGGCCGATACACGGAGATCCGAGTCACGAAGGGCACGGGATTCACTGCCTTCTTCTATTTCCTATAGGTAAGAGAGGTAGGTGTTCAAGAGAAATAGGGCGAGATTTTTTCGTTCGAATCTAAAGCCAGCCGATTAAAACGCCAGTTCTATGGCTTCTAGACTAGATGAAGATCAGACTTATGAAGTCTAGACTTATGAAAATCATTCTCTACGGTCACGCTCATTAGTCTCTTCATATAGATAGTGCCATTGCCAGTGCCAGAAGACGCGCCCCACCAATTTCTAGTCGAGGGGGTCGCAGTTGCAGATCCTAGTCTATTAATTGTAGTATGCGTGTGCACAATACAATTAAAAGTATATTTAATACTTAGTATAATTAATGTAACCACATAGTTTTAACTTACGTGCACGCCGGAATTTCCATAAGCCGCTTGATTTTCAGGCTTCCACTGAGAATACACGTGCATTTCAGAGTCCATCCCAACCACCAATATTCCATCGCGCACCCATGATATCTGCATGGGTAACGGGGGTAGACCGTCGGCTGTCTTCAATTCGATACGACGCAGTTGCATCCATCTGATTTCCTCCACAAATAGTGGCGCCGCGAGAGAAGATGCCTTGCGTAGGATTGGACGGTTGTTGTTGATAGATTCTTTCATTGCCTAGAAGGAAGATGTTTGAATCAAGATAAAAGTGACCATATATGCATATGTTCGGACTCGAACACTCCTTATGAGTAAATGTAGACTATGTTGTACTCCATATTATCAAAAGGAAAAATAATATCATCAATCTTTTCACTCTTACGATCTATCGTAGGAGCGGAGAAATAGCTGTATTGACAGTATAAAGAAAAAGCGGATTTCCGCCATCACAGCCTTTCTTTTTGGAACCTTAACGTAACGTACAACACTTCCTAAAAGAGCGCTAGTTCAGTACAGTATTTACCTTCAAATTCGCCTGTGCCAAATCACTAGAAACAGGCGTGAATAGTAGCACTCTGGAGCCAACGGCTACTGTCAGTATATGCGATCCATCTTCCTTGGACACCCAGTCCAGTTGCACTAGATGTTTCTGTGTCAACGGGCACGTATTCCCATTCTCCATAATGCTTTTGCGTAAAGACTGTAAGGTACTGAAGGAGGGTACTGCTAGAAGGCCAGCAGACTTGCCCGTGTCGCCTTCGCCGTTGCGGTTGTTGCGACTTTCGTCGGACGAGAGGGTCTGTAGTACCTACAATGTTAGATACTTAATTAACATTCTGTGGTGTTATTACACAATGGTCGATTTACATCATTTTGATGGATTTGGCACCTTAGTCTTGGATGAATTTATAGAAATCGTCTAGTTCCTATAGAACATACTATGGTTAGTTTGGGGCTAGGAGGGTAGACCTACGCCAAAGTAGGTACTATATTATATTTATTTTAATTTTCAAGCACAGCCTTTTTAATTAACTAACAGATAATAAATCAAGAACTGAGCTACATTTTTATACCATACTGAAGGCTTTTTAATATACAACTAAGGTTTAAAATATAAACACATGGGCTGTTGATAAGCGTTTATCACGCCCGTTGAAACTTGAAATACCAAAGTGCTCACGCGTTGCCTACTTCATAAGGCTAACTAAAAATAGATTCTTGTGTATAATTAATCTGCCAGATATTGGTAACTAGGTACAAAGACATGACAAGATGGGTTCAAAATTCACACTTATAACGTTACCTGATTCAACCTCTGCTTCTTTTGCATAAATGATGTATCATGCAAGTAGGAGAGATCGATCTGTGTATCGGCACAGACCCCGACGCGGGGTAAGCTGACATTTCTAAGGGGTATGGTGTCTTCAAGCAGCCACTCCGCTCCCCCGGTGCTCTCGCACTCGTAAACGCTAACGCACAAATTAACGAACCGAGCGTCCGGGTTCGAATTAGAGTTCGCACTTCCAACTTTAGGTCTGGTAAAGGACCGGCCGCATTTGTAGGCGCAAGCTATACGGCCTGAGTAAGCTGCGCTCATGTGCAGCGGTTGCCCTAAAGATTTATACAAGATTAAGTAGATGTAAGAAGAAGAATTTCTGCGTCTCTCAAGTTTCAATATCTTTACACCTTCTCACATGGGTGCCCAATCGGGTATAAGCTAGGTTTCTGTCGGAGGTTTTGTTATGACACGTGACGTGGCAATTAGCAACTCATCGGTTTTATTCCCTCAAACACCACGTGATATTCCTTAGGATTGCTTCTCAGACGTTTACAGATTTCGTCACAATAATTTCTTTCACGGTAAAGCTTTGTGCCAAGATAGTACTAGTAGGTAAGTTCATAAAAACTCTTTGATACAGCACACCGATGCTTGAACTTAGAATCATTACTTGGGAGGTGACTTCCTAAATTACCTGGTCACAATGGATCTTCATGTTCTTTAGTTTAGTAAGCTACCTTGGGCACATTGAATAATTATGTTTGCGTGTCAATTTTATGCTTGAATGCGGACTTTAGGAATTAATCTTAATTTTTTACAAGAACTTACCAGGAATGTCAATGGCAGATTCATGATCTTTATTCATCATTTCCCATTCCTTCCAGGCGTATTCAAATTCACCGTCATTTTTCTTTGTTACGTTACACTTCCAAAATCTAAAATCAGTTATAGCACTACTAAAATAGTATTTCAACGAACGTTAAAAAAAATTTCGAATATCAGCTCAAATTAATATTAGTTTCATTAAGCACCTATGAGTTTTCCTTAAGTATACATAGTTCAAATTGATTTTTATTTGAACAAAAAATCTTTGTACATTTTTTAAATGATTACTCTATAAATGTTAATTATATGACCAAAATTGGTCAGCAATATATGACTTACCTCAAGGTACTATCGGAACAAGCCGTGGCAAGTATGTAAGGCGCTAAGCAAGCGGGGTAGATAGAGGCCGAGCTTAAGTGCCCGGCGGCTGGTGTAGCGTGAATCACATCCACTCCGTCTGGTAGGGACAGGGGACATTCACAAACCTGAAATGAAAATTACTTATTATCATTTAGAAACATTTTAAACTACCTTACCAATTGTGAGTCAGTGAATAAAGACGCGAAAGAGGAATAAGCCTTGAGAACTGGGACTCTACTCTCTCTGCTTCTCTCTGATTAAATGACTCGGCGTGATGACACGCGTGTTTGTACATTCATTGCATGCAAAGCTCGTGGAAGACACAAGAGACTCATCTGTAGTGCTAACAAGTGGGATAGAATAATCTTGCAATTCATTCGCGAAAGGCCATAAATATATGATATTATAATTTTCCGTATACACCAGATACCAGAATATTCTTACGCTTATCTATAGGGGCCATAGATAGGGTAACCAGAGGTGTAACAGCACCCTCTTTTACAGCCAAGGTGACAGATGGCAATTCCTTCGTTGTTACTCAAGCACAAAAATACATTCGTACTTAAATTGTTTTTTTTTTAATACACCAAGAAAGGCAAACAAGCATACGGCCCACCTGATGGAATACTGTTACCGCAGCCTATTTACGCTTACAATACCGAAGTATCACTTGCGCGTTGCCACTTTGTGTTCGGAGAGTACTGTGTTGGCAGCATAATGGGACTAATCCCTCTGCTGCTAACACAATGTAACAATCCTCCCCCTCCCCAAGGAGCTCATTACTGGAAACCTTACTATTACCTTTTTAGTGGATATGGCGAGGTGTGAGTGTCCCGCGGCGGGTGGCGGTGCTCGCTCGTTGTCCACCGACACAGAGTTCTTGCGCGACTCGCCCTCCTCCTCCTGCACTAAGGCGCTGTCCGGCACGTACATCATGCTGTTTGTTAGCTCATCTGGGAACAATAATCATATACCGTCACGCCTTCCCACAAGGTAAGCAGAGGAGTTTAGAGGTAGTACCCACCTCCAGGCCCGCCTGTGGGATTAGAACCTCGGCTGTGGATCAAGGTGAGGTACAGAGAAATAGCAGGCACAACATCGTACATTTGTATTACTAGTCTAGAAGTACCGAATATGCAAAATATAGATTCCTTAATATTATTGTTTCCGAGTTGCCAACAATCATTCATTATATATTACTTTTAATAAAAGGAATATAATACTGTACAGTACTGTAGGTAATGTTCATATAAGGCGAAGCTAGTAACGAAAGAAGTAAACGAGGTGGTAGGTTTGTGATGTATCTATTTCGAAAGCATATATCGTTTCAAAATTAACCAGATCTAGGAACTTTGGTTGAATAGTTTGAACTCTATAAAGGACATAGGTAGAAATATTTTTAGTGTTATATACAATTTCTCGTACATAAGTATGAAATTAAAGGATCTAGGTGGTAGATAAAATCGTAGTATATACCTGCAGGATCAGCCTGAGATGAGACAGTGAGTCTCCACATGTGCACAGTGGAGCCTCCATCGGTTCTCTCCAAGACAACGATGTAGAATGGCTCATTGAACACTGCGGCTTTTCGCAGGTCCACTATAGCTTCCAAGCCCGCTTCGGTGAACGCGTTCCCATCGGACCCTTCCACTCCTGAGTTGTCACTATCACAGTCTGTAGTACGCTCACCTGGAATTAAATATTTAATCAGTCGTTTAATTGTTGTATATTACAAGTGATTTCGGTAAGATGAATTAAACCGTTTTAAAAGTAGTGGATAGCAAGTATCTCTCTGTCGATTACTTACAATTTTCTTAATGGGAAAATGTATGTTCAATAGGTTCCAAAGGGCAACCAAATACATATATAAAAGAATTTTAATAAGTCAGAGCAAGCTTTTAACACTTGTGCCAAGTATCATTGCTCCGTGGCTGTACCGGGATACCGGGATAACATACAGCTTAAAATATTATGAAAATATAATAGATATATTTTTTTTATTTTCGGGATTCGAGCGCCGTAGGCCGAGTGGTTGTAAGAAGGAATGCAGAGTGTATTAATGAGTTTTTCTGTACTTATGTACAGTGATAAGTCACACCACGAGCTTTACGGTGAGAGAAAACATCGAGAGGAAACCTGTGTACGTTTGAGAATAAATTTGACGTATGTATTGGTCGTGCTTGAAAAGCGGCGAAAAGAGAGTGTGTTGGACTGTTTCTTAGCTCCCCTTCGGCGACCATCACGGGAAGGCTTGAATAAGAGTGAATAGTTACCTTCTACATATAAACTGACCGGTAATAAGCTGTTCCTGGAACACGTGAAGCAGCTGCGTGTTGTGCCAGTCGTGTGTGGCGTCGGCTATCGCGTGCAGCTGTATGATGGCGCCGGGCCGCGCCGTGGACTGCTGGGACACTATCTTGATGCGGTCGTGCAGGGGGATCCCGCCGCCCTCCTCCAGGGTCGAGTCCGACGACATTGACATCGTGTCATGCTGAACATAATAGACCTTGTACAGCATGCAAGATACATAGTGTAATATAGAACAATGTGTACTGCATATATGTATTAGCCGCCGAGATAGAGAGAGAGGAGGAGAGTATAAAGTAGTAGTAAAAGAGACAGAGATAGTGGAAGAGAGAGGGAGAGCGAGAGAGAGAGGGACAGGGAGAGAGTAGAGCGCTATTTCTCCTTAAGTTACTTTAGTAGTAGGCATGTAAGTCTTACTTTAAGTTCTTACAATATCGCTGATACTTAGGGGTTTCGACTACTCTTATATCCATCCTAGTGTTCAATCGGTTTGATCTTGGCAGTAAATTACATAACTAGATTATTAATTATTACTTGCTACTAGAACTACTCTTTCTACTTAGTCTTACTACTTCGTCGAGAGTACGAGAGAGTAGAGTAGATCGGTCTACTTTCTCTGTACCCTTCTTGAGGGACTCAGCGTGATAATATGTTTATGTATGTACAAACATACCATGACGTCGTTATGTCGCCGTTCCGAGGTGGCAATTTCAGCTAGCAACGTGCGTGCATCTATGACCGCTTGGAATACACGTAAACTTTCACCGTCGCTGGCCACGAAGCAGGCTGAGGGTGAGTTGGAGAGATTCCCAAGTGTTGAACTGAAATAGATGGACCGTGTGAAATATGGCGATAATACTAGCTGCAGCCAACGGTGTTCCCTGCGGTCACAGGGTCGCTTTAGCGATTTATATTTTCACTTGCGGCCCGTCCCGGCTTTGCAAGGGTGGACATTTATTTTTAATGGCATATTTTTTTTTCTTGTATATATCTTGTATAATATAGATAATGAAGCATTCAAACGATGAAAGAATTTTTAAAATCGGTCCAGTACATTTTGAGCCAACTCCTTACAAACAAATATTTCTTCTTTATAATATTAGTATAGACATAAAGCCTGGTTCATTATGACAAATGAAATATCCTATGTCCGTTCTTGGAGTTCAAGCTACATATCTCCATACCATATTTCATCAAAATGCCCTTAGCGCAAAATGCACTATTAATAAAATACATTTTATTAACAGTACAGACGAACACAATCAGATAGGCAGCATGAAAAAGATATTGAGGATGATTTCAATGATGTTATAGAATACCATCAATTAAATAAGATTATTAATTAATAAAATATTTAAATAAAGCTTTCAATATTTAAATCTAAATTAGAGCCGTGGTGGCCGAGTGGTTCGAGCAGTTGCCTGCGACGCAAAGGTCGCAAGTTCGAATCCCGACTGTACCAATGAGTTTTTCTGAACTTAAGTACAGTGATTAGTCACACCACGGAGCTTTACGGTGAAGGAAAACATCGAGAGGAAACCTGCATACGTCTGAGAAGAAATTCAAAGGCGTATGTATAGTCGTGCTTGAGTAACGGCGATGGACTCGCCATCTGTCACGTTGGCACCTAATATACCTCTGGCGGAAAGTGGGTGTGTGGGTATTACCTATACACCTCTGCCTACCCCTTCGGGGACCCTTGTGGGAAGGCGTGAGGATATATATATATATATATTTAAATCTTAAGAGAAAAGAGCCCTTAGATAAAAAGTGTAACAGTGTATAATTGTTACCTGGGTAACAAGGTAGGCAGCCAAGCGACGTTACTGAAGGCGGAGAGGTGAGGAGAGTTGACCCTGGCCAGCTCGGAGACGCCTCCGGACTTGCCGAGCGGGCCAACGCACTCTACACGCCACATGATCAGCTCGGAGCAAAGACCGCCCGCTGCGGCCGAGTCTTCCGACTTACGAGTGTCTCGGTCACTATCTAAAATAGAATAGAATATTAAACATTTGACTAGCAAAATATAGATATATAACCCATGGCCCCCTGATGGTCGAAATAAATAATTTATTATTATTATCATTATATACACTGGCTTACTTAAGAGAGGTAGGGCATAACGGGTTTCCCTTTCGAATTTGGAGCTGCCCCACTGGGGCAGGACCTCCACCTTATAGAAGTCCGTAGCCAAATAACACATTTTTTGTGTTGTGTTCCTACGTGGGGAATAAGGTTTCCAGTAATGAGCTCCTTGGGAAGGAGGAGGATTGTGATATTGTGTTCGCAGCAGAGGGATTAGTTCCATTATACTGCCAACACAGTATAAGTCTCCGAACACAGAGTGGCTACGCGCAAGTGATACTTCGGTATTGTAAGCGTAAATAGGCGCGGTAACCGTTTCCATCGGGTGGGCCGTATGCTTGTTTTCCACTCTTGTAGTAATAAAAAAAAAATTGCTGTCCCGCCCAGCTTTGCCCGGGTGAAAAAGTAAAATTTCCTGAAACACGATCGCAGCGCCACTTATCGAGGGTCCAATTGAGATGTATCTATCCTATCTCTTAAGTTGGATCAAACTGCAAACGGTGTGCAAATTTGATTGAAATCGGTTAAGTAGTTTAGGAGCCCATCGTGACACGTAATTTGTATATATTAAGAAGATGTATATTTACCCAAGCGAAATGCGCAGGACAGCTAGTAATTTAAACTGGATGGGATTGCTAAATGCCATATTCATTAGGTTCATGTCGCCGCAAATATATTTTGGTGTTTTAATGGAGTAACTACTTACCAGATATATTATGATGGCTTGTGGTTAGCAACAGTGGTAATACTGGATGGCATGTGATGTCGTTCACTCTGAACCTATGTCCTGAGGCTCTTGAGGCGTGACCTATTGATAGAACCTGTAAAATATTGCATTATGAAAGTTGAGTTGTATTATTGACAAATGGTACCTGTTCAACTTCATTTGGTTATGAGCGGGAATCGAAGGGACATTAGCCCGGACCGTAGATCCCTTGGCATCCCAAAAACATCGTGCATGTCATATAGATAACTTACATACATACCCGAGTCCCTAACGGCGTAGGCAGAGAGAATAGAGCGCTAGTTCTCTCTAGACTTGCATACTCTTTCGCTTCGTCCACATTCATCAGTCTCATCATACATGCCCGCCGGTTTCGAGTACTCTTGACGTTCCCGTCCTTGAGTTCCGATTTGATCTAGGTAGTTGGAACGTGGTTACTTATAAAGTTATAATGACCTGAGAAAACTTAGACTTGTCATCGAAGGTGAGCTGCCAGAGGTTGAGCGTGCCGTTGGTGTGGTTGGTGACCATGGATATGACTGGTGCAGAGTCCAAGACATCACCCTCCTGGTTCTCGCCGAGGTCTTCCGTTGCTATACTCGTTTTGCGCTGCATATCATTGTTGTTCTCTTCTCGGTGCCCTGAATTTATATAATATTTCAAAATAGTTGACTTCATTCAACTTTCACACTTTCCTCCGAGTAATCCCAAATGGTTCTCTGTAAATCTCTTTCCGTCATGAGTGTATGTGTTACCGTTATTATGTTCCTTTATAAATAAATAAATGTTCTAGATAAATTTGGTTACAATCTCCAAATCCATTTGAACATTTACTCAATATCGGATCAGCGTATATATCAATATATTCTACTAATATTAAAATTGCCTATTGTGAGTATGTATGTTTGTTACTCAATCACGCCAGAACTGCTGAACGGAATTGAATGAAATTTTGCGCAGAAATTGATTATTAGCTGGATTAACACAAAGTTTATATACATATATTCCGATAGTAAATGTAACACTAACTAGATAACATTATAATAATGTAATCGATATTTACGCGCGTGAATCCGCGGGGTATAGGTACCTAATGTAGGTTCCCATAGGTGACAAAATCAAGTCTATCAACTGCAGTTTACCAACAAACTTACATACTAAGACAAATATACCTATTTTTTCGATATTATTATAATGTATCTTTGGCATACTGATTATCTTCCTAAATCTCTAGAGACCTTGTAATATTGTCATTAATTAAGGTCAACAATTATAAAAATAAAG
>JACCPG010000508.1:0-46516 GCA_016069955.1 Drepana arcuata | reverse complement strand
GGAATGTCAATGGCAGATTCATGATCTTTATTCATCATTTCCCATTCCTTCCAGGCGTATTCAAATTCACCGTCATTTTTCTTTGATACGTTACACTTCCAAAATCTAAAATCAGTTATAGCACTACTAAAATAGTATTTCAACGAACGTTAAAAAAAATTTCGGATATCAGCTCAAATTAATATTAGTTTCATTAAGCACCTATGAGTTTTCCTTAAGTATACATGGTTTAAATTGTTTTTTTATTTGAACAAAAAATCTTTGTACATTTTTTAAATGATTACTCTATAAATGTTAATTATATGACCAAAATTGGTCAGTAATATATGACTTACCTCAAGGTACTATCGGAACAAGCCGTGGCAAGTATGTATGGCGCTAAGCAAGCGGGGTAGATAGAGGCCGAGCTTAAGTGCCCGGCGGCTGGTGTAGCGTGAATCACATCCACTCCGTCTGGTAGGGACAGGGGACATTCACAAACCTGAAATGAAAATTACTTATTATCATTTAGAAACATTTTAAACTACCTTACCAATTGTGAGTCAGTGAATAAAGACGCGAAAGAGGAATAAGCCTTGAGAACTGGGACTCTACTCTCTCTGCTTCTCTCTGATTAAATGACTCGGCGTGATGACACGCGTGTTTGTACATTCATTGCATGCAAAGCTCGTGGAAGACACAAGAGACTCATCTGTAGTGCTAACAAGTGGGATAGAATAATCTTGCAATTCATTCGCGAAAGGCCATAAATATATGATATTATAATTTTCCGTATACACCAGATACCAGAATATTCTTACGCTTATCTATAGGGGCCATAGATAGGGTAACCAGAGGTGTAACAGCACCCTCTTTTACAGCCAAGGTGACAGATGGCAATTCCTTCGTTGTTACTCAAGCACAAAAATACATTCGTACTTAAATTGATTTTTTTTTATACACCAAGAATGGCAAACAAGCATACGGCCCACCTGATGGAAAACTGTTACCGCAGCCTATTTACGCTTACAATACCGAAGTATCACTTGCGCGTTGCCACTTTGGGTTCGGAGAGTACTGTGTTGGCAGCTTAATGGGACTAATCCCTCTGCTGCTAACACAATGTAACAATCCTCCCCCTCCCCAAGGAGCTCATTACTGGAAACCTTACTATTACCTTTTTAGTGGATATGGCGAGGTGTGAGTGCCCCGCGGCGGGTGGCGGTGCTCGCTCGTTGTCCACCGACACAGAGTTCTTGCGCGACTCGCCCTCCTCCTCCTGCACTAAGGCGCTGTCCAGCACGTACATCATGCTGTTTGTTAGCTCATCTGGGAACAATAATCATATACCGTCACGCCTTCCCACAAGGTAAGCAGAGGTGTTTAGAGGTAGTACCCACCTCCAGGTAGACTTATGCCCGCCTGTGGGATTAGAACCTCGGCTGTGGATCAAAATGAGGTGCAGGGAAATAGCAGGCACAACAACGTACATTTGTATTACTAGTCTAGAAGTACCGAATATGCAAAATATAGATTCCTTAATATTATTGTTTCCGAGTTGCCAACAAACATTCATTATATATTACTTTTAATAAAAGGAATATAATACTGTACAGATACTGTAGGTAATGTACATATAAGGCGAAGCTAGTAACGAAAGAAGTAAACGAGGTGGTAGGTTTGTGATGTATCTATTTCGAAAGCATATATAGTTTCAAAATTAACCAGATCTAGGAACTTTGGTTGAATAGTTTGAACTCTATAAAGGACATAGGTAGAAATATTTTTAGTGTTATATACAATTTCTCGTACATAAGTATGAAATTAAAGGATCTAGGTGGTAGATAAAATCGTAGTATATACCTGCAGGATCAGCCTGAGATGAGACAGTGAGTCTCCACATGTGCACAGTGGAGCCTCCATCGGTTCTCTCCAAGACAACGATGTAGAATGGCTCATTGAACACTGCGGCTTTTCGCAGGTCCACTATAGCTTCCAAGCCCGCTTCGGTGAACGCGTTCCCATCGGACCCTTCCACTCCTGAGTCGTCACTATCACAGTCTGTAGTACGCTCACCTGGAATTAAATATTTAATCAGTCGTTTAATTGTTGTATATTATAAGTGATTTCGGTAAGATGAATTAAACCGTTTTAAAAGTAGTGGATAGCAAGTATCTCTCTGTCGATTACTTACAATTTTCTTAATGGGAAAATGTATGTTCAATAGGTTCCAAAGGGCAACCAAATACATATATTAAAGAATTTTAATAAGTCTCAGAGCAGAGCAAGCTTTTAACACTTGTGCCAAGTATCATTGCTCAGTGTTGCTGTTAGAATACCGGGATAACATACAGCCTAAAATATTATGAAAATATAATAGATATTTTTTTTCTTTATTTTCGGGATTTGAGCGCCGTAGGCCGAGTGGTTGCAAGAAGGAATGCAGAGTGTATTAATGAGTTTTTCTGTACTTATGTACAGTGATAAGTCATACCACGAGCTTTACGGTGAGGGAAAACATCGAGAGGAAACCTGTGTACGTTTGAGAATAAATTTGACGTTTGTATTGGTCGTGCTTGAAAAGTACTTGAAAACCGTGCCAACACACTCTGTGTTGGCACGGTTTCTTAGCCCACCCCTTCGGCCACCATCGCGGGAAGGCTTGAATAAGAGTGAATAGTTTCATTACCTCCTACATATAAACTGACCGGTAATAAGCTGTTCCTGGAACACGTGAAGCAGCTGCGTGTTGTGCCAGTCGTGTGTGGCGTCGGCTATCGCGTGCAGCTGTATGATGGCGCCGGGCCGCGCCGTGGACTGCTGGGACACTATCTTGATGCGGTCGTGCAGGGGGATCCCGCCGCCCTCCTCCAGAGTCGAGTCCGACGACATTGACATCGTGTCATGCTGAACATAATAGACCTTTTACAGCATGCAAGATGCATAGTGTAATATATAACAATGTGTACTTGTATGTGTATTATAATAATAAATATAATTTGTATTAGCCGCCGAGATAGAGAGAGAGGATGAGAGTATAAAGTAGTAGTAAAAGAGACAGAGATAGTTGAATAGAGAGGGAGATCGAGAGAGAGGAACAGGGAGAGAGTAGAGCGCCTTAAGTTACTTTAGTAGTAGGCATGTAAGTCTTACTTTAAGTTCTTACAATATCGCTGATACTTAGGTGTTTCGACTACTCTTGTATTCATCCTTGAGTGTTCAATCGATTTGATCTTGGCAGTAAATTACATAACTAGATTATTAATTATTACTTGCTACTAGAACTACTCTTTCTACTTAGTCTTACTACTTCGTCGAGATTACGAGAGAGTAGAGTAGATCGGTCTACTTTCTCTGTTCCCTTCTTGTTGGACTCAGCGTGATAATATGTTTATGTATGTACAAACATACCATGACGTCGTTATGTCGCCGTTCCGAGGTGGCAATTTCAGCTAGCAACGTGCGTGCATCTATGACCGCTTGGAATACACGTAAACTTTCACCGTCGCTGGCCACGAAGCAGGCTGAGGGTGAGTTGGAGAGATTCCCAAGTGTTGAACTGAAATAGATGGACCGTGTGAAATATGGCGATAATACTAGCTGCAGCCAACGGTGTTCCCTGCGGTCACAGGGTCGCTTTAGCGATTTATATTTTCACTTGGGGCCCGTCCCGGCTTTGCAAGGGTGGACATTTATTTTTAATGGCATATTTATTTTTCTTGTATATATCTTGTATAATATAGATAATGAAGCATTCAAACGATGAAAGAATTTTTAAAATCGGTCCAGTACATTTTGAGCCAACTCCTTACAAACAAATATTTCTTCTTTATAATATTAGTATAGACATAAAGCCTGGTTCATTATGACAAATGAAATATCCTATGTCCGTTCTTGGAGTTCAAGCTACATATCTCCATACCATATTTCATCAAAATGCCCTTAGCGCAAAATGCACTATTAATAAAATACATTTTATTAACAGTACAGACGAACACAATCAGATAGGCAGCATGAAAAAGATATTGAGGATGATTTCAATAATGTTATAGAATACCATCAATTAAATAAGATTATTAATTAATAAAATATTTAAATAAAGCTTTCAATATTTAAATCTTAAGAGAAAAGAGCCCTTAGATAAAAAGTCTAACAGTGTATAATTGTTACCTGGGTAACAAGGTAGGCAGCCAAGCGACGTTACTGAAGGCGGAGAGGTGAGGAGAGTTGACCCTGGCCAGCTCGGAGACGCCTCCGGACTTGCCGAGCGGGCCAACGCACTCTACACGCCACATGATCAGCTCGGAGCAAAGACCGCCCGCTGCGGCCGAGTCTTCCGACTTACGGGTGTCTCGGTCACTATCTAAAATAGAATAGAATTTTAAACATTTGACTAGCAAAATACACAATTACACAATACACAATTTTAAACATTTGACTAGCAAATTATAGATATATAACCCATGGCCCCCTGATGGTCGAATTAAATAATTTATTATTATTATCATTATATACACTAGCTTACTTAAGAGAGGTAGGGCATAACGGGTTTCCCGTTCGAATTTGCCTTATAGAAGTCCGTAGCCAAATAACACATTTTTTGTGTTGTGTTCCTACGTGGGGAATAAGGTTTCCAGTAATGAGCTCCTTGGGAAGGAGGAGGATTGTGATATTGTGTTGGCAGCAGAGGGATTAGTTCCATTATACTGCCAACACAGTATAACTCTCCGAACACAGAGTAGCAACGCGCAAGTGATACTTCGGTATTGTAAGCGTAAATAGGCGCGGTAACCGTTTCCATCGGGTGGGCCGTATGCTTGTTTTCTTGTAGTAATAAAAAAAATTGCTGTCCCGCCCAGCTTTGCCCGGGTGAAAAAGTAAAATTTCCTGAAACACGATCGCAGCGCCACTTATCGAGGGTCCAATTGAGATGTAATCTATCCTATCTCTTAAGTTGGATCAAACTGCACACGGTGTGCAAATTTGATTGAAATTTGTTAAGTAGTTTAGGAGCCCATCGTCACACGTAATTTGTATATATTAAGAAGATGTATATTTACCCAAGCGAACTGCGCAGGACAGCTAGTAATTTAAACTGGATGGGAATGCTAAATGCCATATTCATTAGGTTCATGTCGCCGCAAATATATTTTGGTGTTTTAATGGAGTAACTACTTACCAGATATATTATGATGGCTTGTGGTTAGCAACAGTGGTAATACTGGATGGCATGTGATGTCGTTCACTCTGAACCTATGTCCTGAGGCTCTTGAGGCGTGACCTATTGATAGAACCTGTAAAATATTGCATTATGAAAGTTGAGTTGTATTATTGACAAATGGTACCTGTTCAACTTCATTTGGTTATGAGCGGGAATCGAAGGGACATTAGCCCGGACCGTAGATCCCTTGGCATCCCAAAAACATCGTGCATGTCATATAGATAACTTACATACATACCCGAGTCCCTAACGGCGTAGGCAGAGAGAATAGAGCGCTAGTTCTCTCTAGACTTGCATACTCTTTCGCTTCGTCCACATTCATCAGTCTCATCATACATGCCCGCCGGTTTCGAGTACTCTTGACGTTCCCGTCCTTGAGTTCCGATTTGATCTAGGTAGTTGGAACGTGGTTACTTATAAAGTTATAATGACCTGAGAAAACTTAGACTTGTCATCGAAGGTGAGCTGCCAGAGGTTGAGCGTGCCGTTGGTGTGGTTGGTGACCATGGATATGACTGGTGCAGAGTCCAAGACATCACCCTCCTGGTTCTCGCCGAGGTCTTCCGTTGCTATACTCGTTTTGCGCTGCATATCATTGTTGTTCTCTTCTCGGTGCCCTGAATTTATATAATATTTCAAAATAGTTGACTTCATTCAACTTTCACACTTTCCTCCGAGCCCGAATAATCCCAAATGGTTCTCTGTAAATCTCTTTCCGTCATGAGTGTATGTGTTACCGTTATTATGTTCCTTTATAAATAAATAAATGTTCTAGATAAATATGGTTACAATCTCCAAATCCATTTGAACATTTACTCAATATCGGTTCAGCGTATATATCAATATATTCTACTAATATTAAAATTGCCAATTGTGAGTATGTATGTTTGTTACACAATCACGCCAGAACTGCTGAACGGAATTGAATGAAATTTTGCGCAGAGATTGATTATTAGCTGGATTAACACATAGTTTATATATATTCCGATAATACATGTAACACTAACTAGATAACATTATAGCGGGTGAATCCGCGGGGTATAGGTACCTAATGTAGGTTCCCATAGGTGACAAAATCAAGTCTATCAACTGCAGTCTACCAACAAACTTACATACTAAGACAAATATACCTATTTTTCCGATATTATTATAATGTATCTTTGGCATACTGATTATCTTCCTAAATCTCTAGAGACCTTGTAATATTGTCATTAATTAAGGTCAACAATAATAAAAATAAAGTCCGACCATTTTCTTGAGGTTCAGTTTTTTCTTCTGTTTGCGGCCACTCGGCTTCTTCTTTCTCTTCCTGTACACTCGCCAACGGCGTCGTTACTGTCTCTGGTTGTTGCTGTTGACCTGAGTTGAGATATTAAGTTCTTGTTACTTTTATGCACTTAAAACATCTCTTAGTTATAGTAAATATTATACTTTTACCACTACCCTAAGACCTCTTCAAGAAAACTTGTATTTGTTATGAAAATATGAATGGGGAAACCATGAAATCTTGACTTTGATGATTGTAACTTTTAACCATGGGTCTGAATCCAATTGTTAATACCCTCTGACGTATACATACGACATCCATACATGCTACTCACTAACAAATTCTAAATCAGGACTTTATTCCCGTAAGGAAGCACTTATAAAAAGGCCCTCAGTAAAAAAATATCGTCATCTTTTCGAAGAACAAATTTATCAGGAGAATAAACAGCGGAGCTGCTTGTTTTTTTAATTAGTGCTCTAGTTTAATTTTAAGGTAGAGTTAGTTAAACAATGATTATTTCAAATCAAATCGTATAACCATACCTGGTATAACCGGCTTAGTCCTGTGGCGCACGTACAAGGGTTGCGCAGCGGCATGGTACAGAGCCGCCGGGGTGCACATTGTAGTGGCGTCGCCGAGAGGGAAGGCCGATGGTATTCTCGCCGAGAATGACACTTGCGCTTGTCGTATAGCCCCTGCTTGCAGTTCGTCTAACCATTCGCACACCCTGTATTTGAATTGGCTTTTAATTAACCCGCTTCGCTTCCATAACATACATTATAATGTGAATGAAGCGAAAGAAGTCTCTAAGTCTAGAAAGAGAGTCTGGTATTCTACTCTCTTCGCCAACCTCGCGAGTGACTCGGCGTGATGATATGTATGTACATATGTATAAAGGAGTATCTGACATCAGACTTAAAGAACATCATGTTTTTACAAACACAAGACAAGGCTCTGAAAATATATTTTAAACTGACCATATAAGAAAGCTGCCGTCGACAGGGTGTATAGAGAACAACAGATCGGGACTCTGGTGCCAATCCCGCAGCAAAGCTTCAATCTTCGCATCCAATGAGTCCGGCAGATGGGTACACGTGACGTCAGTCGCTATCGAGTTTATTGACGTCGTGTTAGACAGACTTGGGTGGCTGTGGTTACCGTTGGCTGAAAAACATAATTGATGAGCCTTGTGAAATATTTGTTTATAAACATCGTGACGGGTATGGCGGTTATAATTCAAAAGTGCGTTACCGACTGATTTATATACGTTATTATTGCTGTCGCTTAAACATTATTTATTTTCTATTGCAATAGCACGTTATGGTAAGATCCTAATCCACTGCTACTTAAACTATTTGATTAACAGAAAAATACCCAACTAAAAGTAGGTACTATTGACAAAACAACGAAAACAAACTAACATATAAATTGATGAATTGTACTTGTAATATAGAAATAACACCTAATAGTAAGCGCTCACATACATACATTGTACCGACAGTCCGGCTTCGTTATCTTTCAGTGACCTTGTATTGAGAACAACCCCTACACTATTCGAATATGAGAAAGCCTTGTACTAATAGCAGAATATCTCTAGAAAGCGCGCTTGTCATTCTTAATAGTTCTGTACGTATGTAATTCATATTATACTAGATTGTAAACACAAAAATGTACTACAAATATGAAGTACAAAATCCTAACACGTTTAAGACACTTAAACGTTCTAAAAACGAAATTTATAAATATAAATAATAATGTTCATTAGCGTATACTTTAGTTACCTACTTGATTTTTTTTCTAATTACTAAATAAATCTCGAGACCATACACTCAATATACATACAGATTATGTACTCTCTTTGAGTACATGTACAGATCGTGTCACGTAAAAAGAGCGCTGAATAAATAGTTTCATTATTATATCTCTCTCGTCATTATATGCCTTTTTAACAGACATTGCATATTATAGATATCCTCATAATATATCCTCAAGCCTTCCCACAAGGGTCCCCGAAGGGGTAGGTAGAGGTGTATAGGTAATACCCACACACCCAATTTCCGCCAGAGGAATATCAGGTGCCAACGTGATAGATGGCGAGTCCATCGCCGTTACTCAAGCACGACTATACATACGCCTTTGAATTTCTTCTCAGACGTATGCAGGTTTCCTCTCGATGTTTTCCTTCACGGTAAAGCTCGTGGTGTGACTAATCTCTGTACTTAAGTTCAGAAAAACTCTTTGGTACAGTCGGGATTCGAACTAGCGATCTTTGTGTCGCAGGCAACTGCTCGAACCACTCGGCCACCACGCCTTAATCAGTATATGTAGTTGGTATTTTTACAATGTAAAACTATGACGAACAAACATTAATTCTAGTCCAGCGCTCGTTTCACGTAAGACACATTTAACTATATCTATTGCCTAGGCTAAAACACCGGTTAATACAAACACTTCAACGGCAAAGCACAGGAACATGAGAAGCAATAGTTACCTGGTTGCTCATCACTAGTGCTGTTATCCTCAGACTGTAGTTTAGTCAAATGATGACTAGGCCGCCTATGTCCTAATAGCAGCATGAAAGCATAAAGCTGCGGTAAGCTCTTTAATACAAAATAAATAAGCTTTACGGCTTACGAATAATTAAATGGTTTAATTATAATAACATATTAAGTAAAGCCTTTTAAATACGAAAAACGCCAACTCTGTAAAAAGGCTTAATATTTTGTGGAAAACCTCTTGATTTCATATTCCTCTCTTTCCCTCTCTGAAGAAACTCTGTATTTCTTGATAGCGGTATTGCTGTCATTGCTGTGTGTAATATTGCCAAACGATTATAAATAACGGTCGATATAGGGCGTAATTAACTTTGAACTTTAAAGTACTGAGCGTAAAATACATACTTGCGTCATGCTCTCCGTCTGGATGATCGGAACCTGAACCTCCTTCATCTGTCTCCTCTTTATCTAATATCTGCAATAGATTTTTAGTCTTAATACATTAACAATAAAATCGAAAATATACAAATCTTCAAGGTATATTAAAGTAGATAAAAAAAATACGTTAAACTCACTTTCTTCGTAAGATCATGTAATATGGCTTCAGCTTGGCTTGTAAAGTGCATTTCTTTATTGTGAAGCCAGTGTAGGATGAAACGACCTCCGCCAGACAAGGACGGCACTAGTGGTATATCGGTTTCTGCGTTTATTGAAGCTGCTAGGTGGAAATGGAGACCTAAAGAAGACACGTTAAAGGTTCAGAAAAAAAAAACTATAACTTTTTTACTATGCCAACTGTTCACAGAGAAATTTCTAATATACTAGGATTTTATAATATGTATAACGTTAAAATTCGAACATGTTTTCCGAGAACCCGTGACCCATTAAGGCAGGAATTGTAGTAGTCGTTAATGTTACAAAACTGTAAACCTTTTTTTCACTGTCATATTGCAAAATATAGACAATTCCACAACTAGGTAATGCTTGTTCTATGGGAGCTTAGCACCAAAATATCTTAAAAAGATAGGACATTAATAACTAATGCACTAAAATCCGTTGTACATCCACAAATATCCAACCACAGCGGGAATCCAAACAGCCACTCTCAGTAGCTCTTACCATTGGACGCTCTGGAGGTTGTCGTATAAGATCAATGACATGAAATCGACCTTACCTCCAGTGTAGGAACTAGTGTGGTAAGGATTGTGGAAGTCGTGAGCACTGTACGTGGACGGCAGAGTAGGTATCGGCGCGCCGGGCTGTTTTGACGACTGCGCGTTCCTTCTGATGTGGAAACATGTCCTGAGTACAAAGTTATATTTTACCATGTAATACACTGCGCACTTTCTTATAAAATGCTGGCATTTTGAAGACTGAAGAAGAGAGAAATTTAAATGTATTTGGAATAATGTACCAGCATTACAACGTATGCACAGACAGAATAACCATCAAAGTGAGAGATCATTACTCTTCCTCCTACGCAAATCGATTAGAAACAATCAATATTAATAAATCACCACTGAAATCACGCTTTCTATGCAATTCCTAAAGGAACGCCGTTAATGAACGTGGATATTTTGACGATGTCATAAAGACATACACTTTGCTTAAGTAGTACAATTGGTTACTTCATATGCTTCAGTCGCTGCATGAACCGGTGCTTGTGGCGGTGTGTGGCTCGTTGCCTACGCGGAGGCGAGCGGGCGTGAGGCGCAGTGCATCCGCCGCCCCACTCGTCCTCCGGCACCAGTGTCTCGGCCCACACGCGGCAGATGTTATCCACGCATGACGTCACCAGTACGTTGCCCACGCTACCCCTGGCACGTAACAATTGTATTTAGTCACCCTTGCAATCATACGCGGCAGATGTGGTCCACGCAAAAAGCCACTAAAATGGTGAGCACGCTACCCCTAACACGCAACAATTCTTTCAAGTAAAATACGTCACGAGCACGTTGACCCTGACATAATGATTCTGCCTTGTCTCACATGCCATTATGGTAAGTGCAAGTTTCTGATACTGATCGGAGTATACCCTTAATCATTGCCGTAAGGGCAAAATATTTGTGACACTGATCGGAGTAGGTAAACCCTAAATTATCTAATAGGCTATTCCAAAGTGCATAATAAAATTACTTAATTAAAATTTTCCTTTTTAATCTTCAGCCAAGAATATTAAGTCAAAGGTAAATACTACAAAGTTGATATTTAACTGCGATTGGAAAATTAAATGTTTGTTCTTAGTAATCGACTATACAACGAAAGGAGAAGCTAGAGCGGCGCTAACGTTCACTATTTGAACACAAATACATAATCTGAGACATTAATATTTATTTAAAGCAGATATGACCCCATATGGGACTCGGCGTACTGTTATGTATGTATGTAAAACAGATATCAAATTTATGATGGACATATTTAGTTCTTCGAGAAGGGCGTGGAAATATTCCAGCAAAGTCGACAGCGCGCGAGCGATTCCCCTCCCTGCATTGCAAGCTTCCATAGGAGGCGGTAACCGCTTATTATCAGGTGGACGGCTTGCTTGTTTGCCATCCGTGTGATATTAAAAAATATTATAACGTACCGCTCGTCCTAAATTTGATTAACAAAACACAAAATCGAATTCAACGTGAACAAGGTAGATAACATTTACTTATCTCTAGGTAGGTTACATTTGTAAATGTTAAAGTACTAGCGACTCACTTAACTGTCGAGGAGTGGCATCAGAGAAGCCGACAAGAGACCAACTCTTAAATGTATGATGATCGTAGTAGGTACTTACTTGGGCATATATTTGCTAGTCTTGCGCCATGATAGATGCGTCACAGCCCGGGGGTGCGCTACGTAGATGAACGTGTAGTTGAGGTCTTGTGGGGCGTGCTCGCCTTGCGCTTGCACTAGCACTGAAAGGGTAATAGTCATTACTATATATCTTCACGCTTTCCCAAACGAGTCCCCGAAGGAGTAGACAGAGGTGTGTCACACCCTCTTTATTTATTATACGTTAGTAATAATAATATGAAAATATTTGCGGATCCGATACGGATCGATCGATTCGATACGATGCGGATCAGACGCACTGTCATAAACCACGCTATTAAAAATACAGTTTGATCCCATTAATACAAATATGAAAAATTACGAGCTAACCGGAATGCCATGCCCAAAGATATATCTAAGCAAAGCATATACATTCAGATAACCAATTTAAATATGACAAAACATTTAAATCTCATTAAAAATTTTAAGGACAATTAATCATCTTACAAACAATAAATCATATCATTATTACTCACTAACAAAAAAATTAGTAACTCCCCGTTATTTCTAACAAATAGACGGACATTTTGTTACAGACGATATACGGGGAGATCGTAAAGGTCGTTATTTATTTACATGTAATATTCTTATCATGCGCACTATGAAGATAACTGATAAATGTGGATGAAGCGAAAGACGTATGTAAGTGTAGAGAGAACTGGCGCTCTGCACTACATATCCCGCGAGGGACTCTGCGTGATTAAATATATGCATGTATGTAAAATACCATGATATTAATGTCTTCAATAGTTTTATTACCTTTATTCTGGTACCAAATTTTGACGAGTCTATCATTGATACCGGAAGTCGCGAACAGAACGCCGTCGGGGGAAAACGCAAGATGGTGCGCAGGAGTCGCCGTATGACAGTTCCATACGCATATCCAGCCCTTAAAGCAACATCGTTATGTTAATTTCAAAACATTACTTACACGATACGTGGTGTCCCAAATGGCTTACAATACAAAAATCTTATCTGTTCATTATGAATGAATTTAAAAGGTAGTCGGGTCTATCTCCTCCTGAAGCAAGTTTTGTGTTCTTTCCAGATGTGTAATTTGTTCTTGTGTTGGGTTTCTAGGAGTGTAATTTGTCGAATTTTAATTTGAAAGCTATGGGTGTAATTATGCCACTCTCATTTCAGCCTTAAATTAAATTCAAAGGCGTATGTATAGTCGTGCTTGAGTAACGGCGATGGACTCGCCATCTGTCACGTTGGCACCTAATATACCTCTGGCGGAAAGTGGGTGTGTGGGTATTACCTATACACCTCTGCCTACCCCTTCGGGGACCCTTGTGGAAAGGCGTGAGGATATATTTATTTATTTATTTCAGCCTTTTTATATTAATAAAGTAATACTTTGAATAGCTTGTCTGAAGACTATTAATTACTACGAAACCGAACAACCTACCGTAATGCTACCGGTTTTAACTGATCTCGCATGCATGTGTATTGCGTATCAAGACCGTCATAACTAAATCTAGACACAAAATATAATTGGATGCATTTAATGCATTATGTGCTAACGTCTCTTGTGTAAACAAAGTACTTTCATACAAAACTCACACACTTCACTTCAAATCAATAACGGTGTCATACTTTATCTTCTTAGTCATAAAATAGATAGAGACGTCAAATTTAAATTGATATGGTCTTGTATATTTTAGTCTGTCATAAAAGATAACAGACTTAGTGTCTTCCAAGCTTTAGCCAACTGATAAGCGGCTTTGTATTAATCGTTTCGTATAACTGTCTATATCAATTGAACTTTAAAGTGCGTACACGTATGCAGAAATTTTATAGGTAACATTATATATATTAATCACCGTACTTAGGAGATCGTGTTAACATCCCATCAGATGGGCCGTATGCTTGTTTGCCACTATTGTTGTATAAAAAAAAAACTAGTCGTATATGAGATTGGTAAGAAGTCTTATGAAGGTCAAACAAAAACATTCTTAAGTAGAAAAACTATCGAGAACACAGATAAAAAAATTGGACCAGTGCATTTAAGTTAAAACATTTACATTTGAGTATGTGAGTAAACAAAACATTGATATCAGTATTGTAGCTCGCTATCTTATCAAAAGCAATCTTGCTTCACGCGCATACTCACAGGTTCCTCTTCCTCCGCTTGTTTCGGTTTCTCGTCTCTGTCGCCGCCGATTTGGAATGTCACACCTGAACTCGCTGGAAATAGATTTAAGCAGTTATATATATACATGCATATATAACAGTTTAGCGCCGCGATGTGGCCACTTATACTTGCTAGCCCTTTTTCTTTTTCTTCCAACATTCTAAAACATTTTCGGAAATTTTATTGACTAGATTGACTTGATCACTCTATTCAATCAGGATCGCATGAACTAACTGCATTCTTTTAAAAGGGGGACACGTGGTCCAAATAAAATAGCCCGGAGATATAAAGATTATAGGTATGGCTAATATCATATAATAAGAACCGTGGAGGCCGAGTGGTTTAATTAAAGGTTTGCCTGCAAAGTCAAGCTTGCCACTTCAAACCCGGTAACTGTACCAGTAAGGTTTTCTTAACTTAGGTCACTGTACCTAGTTTCACACAGCGATGCATAAACTCTGTCAAGAAATCTGCAAGCATTACAAAAGCAAGCAAGTAAGCATGTTACAAAAGACCATTCAGCAAGTAAGTCAATGAATTTGTATAACTAGGAAGCATGTTCACACGAGAGAGGAAGTAAGAAAAAAAATTTTAAGAAGGATAACTGCCAGTAATAACGTGAATGGGGCCATGTCAACATTGATGGGCAGTAAAAGTCAGAGGAAACATGAAAATAGCATACAAGCAGGATGCGACCTCTTCAAACAATCTGCGGCGTAACGATTTCAGATTGAATTCGCAATGAAGAGATTCGCAAAACAACTGGCGTGAAATAGGATAATGTGATTGTAAAGGGGAAGAAAGTCATGTTACGTTGGTTTCGACATATAGAAAGGATGCGTGAGAAAATATTGACGAAACAGATACACAAATGGAGAGTGTGTATAAGAAGAAGCAGAAGAAAAATCACATTCGAACTACCTAGATCAAATCGATGAGACGTCAAGAGTACTTGAAACCGGCGAGCATGTATGAAGAGACTGATGAATGACAAGGCGAACGAAGTATGTAAGAATAGAGAGAGCTGGCGCTCTACTCTCTCTAGAAATGGCGTCAGTCACTATTTTGATAAGAGGGAGATTTGCTATTACGAATGCTTGTAGACAAGAGAATAAAATACGACAATCCTGTGTAGTCTGTCATAAGTGCGATTATAGTTTGAAAAACACTTTTTTGCATGTTTTACCTCACATAGCAAGTACCTACGTTTGATATAGCGAATTAAACAAATGCCTAACTTTTATAATACGATAACGTACTTATTGAAAACTCATTCATAATATAAAATATAAGTGTGTTGGAAATTATGTTTGGTATCCAAAACAGAAGGGTACTTCTGCTTGCAATACACCGAAAGTGATTTTGAGATAAGCGTACCTACATGATAAGGCTAAACCTTGGCATGGCTACAAAACATAGCAATAGATAAAAGTCTCACGTTGGCTGTCTTCTTGATACAGCGATGCTTGATGCCATAATTGGAGTATCTTGCCGCCGGTAAGTAGGCGGGTTCCCTCGAGGTTCCAGGAGAGCGCGGTGATAGGCCCGTCCGCGACTAACTTCCCTGTTTGCACCCATCTGTACTCCAGACCCTGCGAGTCACAAAACACAATTGGATAAACGTCAAATACTCGCCACTTTGCGATGCGAGCGAATATTGGACAATTGAAATAACATGAGCTAGCCTAGTTCGTTACGTTATCGTTTGCGGTTCAGAGTCCCACAATTGTATAACGCTAAAATTATGCGATCAATTATTTGAATGCTGGACATAAAATATGACTTGCCTACATTCCTCGATTAGAACAACGAGTTTAGAAAGTACGTACCTACCACGTAGATACGTACTTTACTACCAGTTGTCCTTACAAATATTTGGGCTATTAACATATTTGTTTGTTGTGTGTAATAATAGTCTTAGTTAATATCTTTCTGTGTAAATTTAAATGTCGCCCTGAAGCTGACTAATTTAGGGTCAGCTGAGTTTGAGTGATGGCCAGAGTATTGTTATGATTGCTTCGGATTTATCAGACCTTATCTTAATACCCACCTAGTTATTACTATTATGTCACATTTGAAGTATATTCTAACAGATATAAATCAAAGTTTAGTTTATTTATCCGTAGTATATAATATAGATGTGTGACGTAACTACGACCGTCGTTAAATGCACATAGAACAATACATCGTTAATCTAAAGAGCCATTCATTTTATGTTGGGTAGGTAATCTTTTGTGTATTTGCATCTCACGTGACAATAAAATGTGTCAATACAACACCTCGTGAACACGGAGTTCTATATTTAAACGATAAAGACAGGCAAATCCAATTTACGCCTTCCAAAGTGGGATTCACCAAAAGTAGCGTTTTTTCCAGTCATTAAATAGTTTGAGTCGTGGTGTACTTCGTGGTCCGAATAATTTCCCGCGATGAAGGGACAATTTTAGACCTTGATATTAGTAATTTATCACGAGACTAACAGAGGTGAGGTGGAGGTGAAAAACATCGAGAGAAAACCTGCAGACGTTTAAATGGCGATGGAATGGCGCCATTTGTTACATTGTTAGCACCTAAATATATATCCGGAGTAAACAGGTTTTTGTAAAACTTAACCCTTAGGGGTAGGCTCCTTTCCCTTGTCTCTTGTCGCCTAAGAAGGCGAGAAGTAGTTTCATTACCTTTACTGACTAATTACATATTAATCGCCTGGCATAATTCACCACAATGCACGTGTGAACGCCAACAATTAAATGGCAATTATGATAATTGACCCAACAGACAATTTTAAGCGTACATCGTGCCCAACTTACAATCCTAATCCTACAAATATTATAAATGCGAAAATTTGTGAGTATGTATGAATGTTGGTTACTCAATCACGCCAGTACGGCTGAAAGTAATTGAAAGAAATTTGGCACAGAGGTATATAGCTGGATACATAGGATAGTTCCAATTCCAGATAACATTTGTAACAATGTCAGCTTATTAAGATTATCTTCATTAGAACACAGGCTACCTTAACTATCTCATCTGATCACAGTGAAATACTTACATGAGTAGTTGCAGCTGTGTGTATCAATGGTGTGGGTTCAAATATGCACACTTCAGCACCATATGCAGCTGCAATCTTCCCAGTATCTGTGCTGCAGTCCAGTGAAACAATGCGAACATATCCATGGATTGCCCCCGGGATTATCTGGACCCTTTCGAAATTCGACGCAAGTATCACAATATTACATCCTGCTGCGTAAGCCTGGAAACAAAAAAAAACAGTATGTGGTTGTGGAGTGCTAATAAAAACACTTAAGTAAGTATATACAAGCACATATACTACTTTTAAATTACACATTTTCTATTATAAACTATAATATCTGATGAACAAAAACTAATAAAATAATTTATCAAATATACATATAAAATATCATAAGTGTTTATACAATTATGATATTTTATGTGTCAGTAATTTGTATACATAAGTTTTAACAACAAAGCAATATATTTTTAAAAAACATAAAAAGGCTTATAACCGCCCAACCAATTATTCCCACAAGTCTAGAGAAATTGGTGCTCTATACTCTCTGGCTACCCCATTAGGGACTCGGTGTGAAGATATGTATGTATGTATGTATTCCCACATATACATTTTTGAAATTTATTAATTGTATAATTTCCATTACATTGCACTAAGTCACACTATAAGTAGACTACCTATAGTGGAGCTCATAATGATTGCAATAAAATTATGTTGCACTCAGCAAATATTCTAAAACTCAGTTTATTATCTCTTCACATGTCTGCCACATAATTTTCTAAAATTTTCCAATACATGTTTATACACTCTGACAGTATGTTTACTCATAAATATGTACATGCGATGATGATTGATAAGTCCAATATAACACATACCATAATATAATACTACGATTGGGAACACTGCAGGAGGCAAAATCCATTCATAAATAATCTATTATAAGGTTAATAGCTTGCTTGCTCCCAGGCAATAAATACATTAACAGTTAGATAAACAGAGTCAATCAGTGCCTGCAAACTTTTATGACTTTGTAATAGACATTTGAAAGAGTAATAGTAAACAAATTCTATTCATGGAACTTAGCATTCAATATTATGTGAACTTAGATTTTGTATAATATAGACCACAATTGATGATGTGCTGCTTAGGTTATAGTATCTGAGAAATTTTGTTACAATAGAACAAAATAAGGTAGAAAAAAAACAGTATTATATAAATACTAGCTTATGCCCGCGGCTTCGCCCGCGTGGAAAGAGCAACATACATATTTTTGCCTTCATAATATTAGAGCTTTGAATCTTTCGAGATTCAAATGTAGCCTATGTCTTAATCCTGGGTATAAGCCATCACCATAAAAAAATATCAGTAAACCGGCTTTTTTTCAGTCGTAAAAATGTTTTTTTTTTTCATAAAAAGTATCCTATGTTACTTCTTATACCCCCAGCAATATGTGTACAATACCTAATATACCTCTGGCGGAAAGTGGGTATGTGGGTATTACCTATACACCTCTGCCTACCCCTTCGGGGACCCTTGTGGGAAGGCGTGAGTATATATATATTATTAAATAGTACCAGCCCTTAAACACTGGGTGAAATAAGATTTACTAGTGAAAATTACATAAATTTACACATGGTTTCATTACTTTTATGAGATATGTCATAGAAAACAGCAATAACAATAACAAATTGTAATTTTTTTCACAATGCAAAAATTCATACAATCTACCTCATATCGTCACATCCACGGTAAACTTCCGAATCTGCTAAATTTGAATTTTACAGGACGGCGTTTTGAAGATTTAAAAACATTTTTATCTTTTCTAATGTAATTGTGAAATCGTTATTTTGGTACAGTTGGTTTTAAAAATGAAGCATTTTTAAGATTTAATCAACGGATATTAAATGCTTTACAAGGATCAGAAATAAAAGCACATTCGTAACTTTGCTCATCATAGACGGAAATTAAAAGATATTTATTTAGACCGGGGTAAACTTACGAAAGTACCACTTTCGTAAGTGATTACAAAAAATATTTAATTTAGACATTGGTATACTTACGAAACTACCACTTTCGTAAGTAACAAAAGAAAAATATCCAATTTGGACAATGGTAAATAAACGAAAGCTGTTCTTTCATACAAAAAGTCCAGTAAATATTTATTTCAATAATGATTAAACTTCCTCTGCTTCCTCAGCATCTGGCTTCAAAACTTAAAGAATTAAAATCTTAAGCGCGGTTCTATTAAGGGACGCGTAACCAAATTTAAAACCTATTTAGATTCATTAGCGCCATTATTCTAATTATTTATATCCTATCGGCAAAGTTAGAAAACAGTACTAATTTTAAATGGGAGGAGCATAGGAATACATTATCCGACATACCTTGTCTAAATGACTTCTTTTCCTTTTTAAAGAACTGTGCAGACGTCCTCGAAACAGTCAATCGAAATAAAATTGACCGTTTAGACAAGCCTAAACATGTTCCCTATACACTTCCGCCTAAGATACAGTCTAAGTCTTGTTTTGCATCTTCTAAGGAGACTACTCCTTCTTCTAAGCCTAATTTTGAATGTGCCGTGTGCCAGGGCAGTCATCGCCTCTATGAATGCACCTCATTCAAGTCTAAAACTCCAGAAGATAGGAACTCCATAGTTGCATCACTAAATGTATGTCCAAACTGTCTCCGGCCCGGTCACAACGCTCAAACTTGTAAGCTTCCGGGCTCATGTCGTTCATGCAGGCTGAGACACAATTCATTGTTACATACATTCCCCAATAACCAAACTAATTCTAATCCTAGTACCTCTTCTATCGCTATGACCGCTTTGTCCACGATTGAAGTTTTATTGTGTACCGCCAAGGTGCGTCTATCAAATCCAATTACCAGTGTAACTATTGCCATTCGAGCTCTACTTGACAGCGGGAGCCAATCGTCCTTTATCACTGAGAGTGTAAAGCAAAGACTCAACTTGACTCCTCAGCCATCAAATGTCAGTATTGTTTCTATCGGTAACAACCCCCTAAACTTGAGCCCAGATCGCTGCGCTCTCCAACTCCAATCTAATACTTCTACATATAATGTATCAATGTTTTGTTTAGTTCTAAAAACAATAACAGAAAAGTTGCCTAAAGTTTCCTTTGACATAAGTCAACTAAACCTAACAGACTTTGAACTAGCGGACCCCAGCTTCAATGAATCATCCCCTATAGATATGCTCATAGGTGCTGACCTATTTTGGGATTTAATAGGTACTAAACAGCACTCTTTAGGGGCTAATAACCCTAACCTTCGGAGCTCTAAGCTCGGATGGCTCATCGCCGGGCCTATTCCCACTACTACAGTTCAAGTCACTCCTAATTAACCTACTATATGCAATTTTATATTAAATCAAGAAAATTCTAATCTCGATCAAGAGTTAGCCAAATTCTGGGAACTCGAAAGTGTTCCTCAAATCCAAGCCTACGAGTATTCAGAGGAAGAAAAGCTTTGCGAAAAGCACTACATTTCCACCACTCGCCGAGAAAGTAATGGTCGTTTTTGTGTAGGTATCCCACTTAAAGACGAATTAGACTGTCTAGGAGAATCCTACCACATAGCTAAAAAGCGGTTTCTTCGTTTAGAAGCTCGTTTTAGAAAAAACCCTGAGCTTAAAAAGCTATACTCTCAATTTATTCACGAGTACTATGAACTCGGCCATCTTTCAGAGTCAAATCAAATATTGCCTAATTCCTATTTTCTTCCTCATCATCCGGTAATGAGAGAAAAGAGCGAAACTACTAAGCTAAGAGTAGTTTTTAATGCTTCCGAACCCACTACCTCAGGTATATCGGTTAATGACCTCCAAATGGTAGGCCCTACTATACAAGATTCCTTATTTAACATCCTAGTACGTTTTCGCCAATACAAATATATCTTGTCAGGGGACATTGTGAAAATGTATAGGCAGATCCTAGTAAGAGAGTCTGACCGTAGCCTATAACTCATACTGTGGCGTGAAAATGAAAATGAACCTCTTCTTACTCTAAACCTATGGTTTTTCTAGTGCTAGTTTTCTAAGCACCAGATGCATTTGGCAGATTGGCGAAGAATGTGACAACCCTAAAATAAAAAATATTATCCAAAGGGACTTCTACTGTGATGATCTTCTCTTGATAATATATATATGATAATTAATAGTACAAAAAAATAGTTATTAAA
Source organism: Drepana arcuata (assembly GCA_016069955.1). Taxonomy (NCBI): domain Eukaryota; kingdom Metazoa; phylum Arthropoda; class Insecta; order Lepidoptera; family Drepanidae; genus Drepana; species Drepana arcuata. The sequence continues at coordinate 25,366 of JACCPG010000508.1, read as the reverse complement.
ATTCGATTAAATTTTGCCGCGTAAGAGAAGATTTCGTTTATAGATTAATAATCGATTATTAAAACACGTCAGATTTGTACATTTGCCGTAAGTTATTTCACTTATTAATAATGCATTGATACCACTGTATCACGAATATGTCAGATACGCATATTTGGTTTAGGTCACCGTTACCCACATATAGATATTATGCCATTGTAACTTCACGAATGTGTCAAATTCGCGTATTGGCTATTGTTACTTCATACATTCGAATAATATTTGTCACCAATGTAAATTTACGAATATGTCAGATTCGGAAGTTGACAATGGCACATTTTGCTTCAACCTCCTTAAATTCTGCCACGCTAAAATATCGTATGTCAATTTGGTAGGTTTACTATGGGTGTATTAGCGTAAAATATCGATTCGGACAACTTGAATTCTGTAACCGTTAGTGATAGAAATACGTAAGTTTGCCACGGGGTGTAGTCCGATATGAAGAACAGATTTTTATAAAATACCGATTTTACCAAAAAAGGCAGTTTCGTAAGTTTGCCGTGGATGTGACGATATCATATTGACTGAACACATTTTTTATTCCTACATAATTAATAAATAGTTTTTTTTTTAAACAGAAGTTACAGTTTTGGTAACAACAATATATGGATAAATCACAACCTCTCATTGAATTAACAACTTCCTGTCTCACAACAGAGATGCTATTAACAAGAATATTTTGTTTTGTTTACAGTGCCTTCTAAAACTAAGCAGCTATATAGCTCACCTGTTATGTAAATAATAAAACTTGTTTCAGTTAAACAATATTATACCAGTTAAGTGCTAGCTATAATTGATTTCATAGTTTGCTCAAAAACCTTCAATTTAAAACGTAAGACAATGTAGGACATCATGAAGAGGCTTAATATGGCTGCAATGAAAATGTACATTGGCACCTTTTGTGGAATATGCATAATTTAAATACATACTATTGATCTATTGAAATGTACAGAATTAATAATATGAAGTATTAATAAGAAATTCTTTGTAAATAGGATCATACATCATGAACATAATTAAGTCTTCTTGAACAAAACATATTTAAATAACTACAAATGACCAATGCAAATTACTCTTCAAGGAAACTGTTCTATGGGAGATAATCACTGTGGCTAATGAAATGGATTGAGGTTATATCTAAAGAAAAACAGGAAATAGAAAGTATTCAGTAGCTTAACGTAAATTATACCAATCTCATCAAACTAGATAAATTGTATTTTCCTTTAAGGATATTTACATTTCAAATTACCACCTTGGACATCTGCGATCCAACATCCATGGTCACGAGACCCGAACGGTATATAGCTACAAAATCCTTGGCTACTATACTCACTGTAAATGGGATTCCTTCTACTGAACCGACAGCAAAACATTGATCTCCTGAATTACAGGCACCACTTAGCACTTGATGACAGTTCATATTGAACTATTACAACAAAAAATCTTCACTAGATTAATCTAATCACACACACGCAACGTCACTGGTATACTTTTAAAGTAATTCATAATTTGCGAAAGTAATAAATCCACTAAACATTTCAAGATCTAGGTAATTAATTTTAATAAAATATCCCGAATAATTATCTGACACCACACATCGAACGTAAGAGAATGACGTAGAGTAGACAGACAGACTGTCCTGTCTTGCCTGTAGAGTGAGAGAGAGTAAGTAGGTAGAATGCTCAAATATACATATGAAAGAAAGAGAAGCCAAGTGTACGTTCAAAATCTTTAACTTTAAAATCAATAAATAGCTAGTCACATAACCAGAAACTTAATATACCCTAAAAATTACATAATTCTTTATTAAAATCGCACAATCAAAGCTAAAAGCTGAAGCTTCTTGCTAAAGTTAGCAATACAATGTTTGCAAGTATGCTAGTTTTTACAATTTGATATCTTTTTGATAGTTTATAATGAATTTAAATTTCTGAACGAATTCTAAGAAGACTTGGGCTGCCATTTTATTATTATAAATTCCCAATATTATGCCAAAGAAAATCAATGTATTTTGCCAATAATTTTATAGAATTAATATATAAGTTATAAATAATTAAATAAACATTTTTTTTAATATGTTTTATATTCACTTGAAATGACTTGTTAAATAGGTATGAGGGAGCTGCTTATTTTGCTTCACTTGACATAATGTACGTAGGCCGTTGTAGAACGTAACCTAGTGTAGTCTACGCATATAATTTAAAATTGTATAATTTTGATTTTGTGGAAAATAAAGTTTAAATAATATATAACACACCGATTATTCCATACAAAATGTATAGGAACTTAATATCAGGAAACTTAGGAGGATAGTAATTATTTTTTAATTAATCTTGTCGTGAGTATATTTCAAGACAAGATTCATTGCAATTACGCTGGGTTACGTCCTATTGTCACGTATGCCAACGTTTGATCGTTGAATGAGTTGTTTTTGTGTATTGATCTATGTTATAGAATATAAAGAATAGCAGCTATTACAATTGAATTCTGTAAAACTGCACCCAACTTTGAAACAAAATTTACAATCCATTTGCTTCATTGTTGAAAAGTATACTTCAAATAAGGTAAGTGTGCATACATACTCAACTTTAGCTTGTTAAAAAAACTATTGTATTCTTCTATACATAGGTAATATATTATTTTAATGCCCACAACATCAAATAAACACTAATTTCATAATTCAAGAACCAAAGACAGAAATATTTTCATGTTTTATTTATATATTTTCATAGTACTTAAGTATTAGTAGTATCAACTTAAAAAAAAATTTCTGTCAGTATACAATTATTACATGTTTGCTGAATTAAATATGTACTCTAAAAATGTATTGTCATATACAAATTTGTACCACTACTATTATTCATGGACAAATATGAAATTCAAAGAAAAGGTACTTCGAAATGTATGCCTTTTATTATTATTATTTATGAATTATAAACTTTTGATGATGTTGTGGATACCAAATTACAATATGATCCTGCGAGCTGCTAATAAATTTAAGTAGATAAATATATTTAAAAAGATAAATATATATCTCCCCACGCCTTTCCACAAGGGTCTCTGAAAGGGTAGGCAGAGGTGTATAGGTAATACTCACACACTCATTTATCCACCCACCAGAGATAGCCAATGTAACAGATGGCGAGTCCATCACCATAACTCAAGCCTATACATAATGCCTTTGAATTGCTTCTCACACATATGCAGGTTTTGTCTCAATGTTTTCCTTCACCATAAAGCTTGTGGTGTGACTAATCACTGTACTTAAGTTCAGAAAAAGTCATTGGTACAGTTGGGATTAGAACTTGCGATCTTTGTGTATCTCTAGGCTCTAATATAAATATATTTAAACATTTATATACAATGGAATGTATGTATATGTATAATGTATATGTATAATTTGTGAACAAAAATAAAAGGAGCTTTATCTCTGACAATATTTTTGGACCCTTGTTAGAAGCTGTGAATATACATATGACATCACAATCCTCATGATGAAATAAGTTTGTGGATTCCATTGATTGATGATTTACAAAGTAACAAGTGTGAATGAGGGTGTGATTGTAAAGATGGAGAAAGACATATTACCTTGGTTTGGACATATAGAAAATATAAGTGAATAAATATTGAAGAAACAGGTTTAAGTGTATGGAAGAAGAAGCCGAGCAAGACCACATTCTAACTACCTAGGACATGTTGGTAAAAAAATCAAGGATGGGAACGATCAAGAGTAGTCGAGTATGTATGACGAAACTTATGAATTTGTATGTAGCGAAAGAGTGAATTAAGTTTAGAACTCCACTCTCTGCCTACCCCGTGAGGGACTCGATGCCTGTTTAAATTATAGTAAGGAGATTAAACATTTAGGTATTTGTTGGTTCGAAGGCAATGAACACATTATCTCAATTGTTCATTATGTACACAATACCTATCAATTCACATTGATATGATAAAGCTGGAATCACTGGCCTCCATTTCCCGCCATAGCTATATTAATCGCAACTAATTTTATTTTCGACCAGACTCTTGTGTTCCTAATTGAGACCAATAACCAACCATACAGATGTACCGTGATAAAATTCAGCTGTCGAAATTTGATTTATGAATCTCTACCATATTGCAAAGGAGTAATGCACAAATTACAATTTTTTTTTATTTCTCGCCAGCGTACTGTGATGTCATAGATTGTTTGCTATTTCAGTGGTTCAAATAATGTAATTTTTGCTACCTCTTGAGGTTACTGTTTTTAACATGGTTCGCGATAAATAAGTATTTAGTTATACATATTACCATTACACTAGATGAAGCAAACATTTCTTGTTTAACTTTTGTGTCATTATTATAGTAACATTATCTTTTTGTTGTTCATAAATATTCAAGTCATTATTTACTGCATGGCATATGATAAGTTGCACCTTTGGCGAAATATTGACTTTTCGTTGGAGAAGATATGCCGTTCATAAGGCACGTAATGAAAAACGTCTGTTCAATTATGGTGTTGACCTTTGCTTGTAATAACGCAAATCCTATATTATTTTTGGTTATTTCAATTATTACATCTTTCATCACAGTTTCTCTATGGATATGCCGAATATAACAATAGAACACTTATAAGAACTGTACATATTCCCTGATCCAATGGTGAAACACTTAGGTTGGTAGTAAGATTACCAAGTTTCAGCACACGTCGTTTCGTACCAAAATCAATATGATGTCCTCAAAATAACTTTTCATTCCGGTTGAGTTAGCAAGTCTGTAAATTAACCAAAAGCCGCCTTGATAGTTGCATTGAGTGCACTTGGGCGTCGCGGGGTTCAGCTATTTTTAGTGTCACCCCCCGGCCCTTGCTGACAATTGGCTCGTATACATGTTATATACTCTAAATTTTAAATTACCTAGCTTTGGCTATGCTTCATAAAGAAAAAGGAGCAACTGCATTTTATACAAAAAAACTAAATACCAATGATTCAATTCACGCGAAATAAGAAAAATGTTTGAAACGTTATCCGTTTATATGGTAGAACGAATACCCAGTAATTAAATTATTTTCAGCATCATTACAGGTTACTCGTTCTAAAGAGCGCCAATTTAGACGATTTTCATTTACGGTACTGATTAAAATATTCTTGCGTAACTTTTCGATATTATAAAGTCGGTTTGCCCCGTTTATATGGATTCGTTTGCTAATGGCGGAAATTTTATAAATACGCGTTCATATATTACTCTACGGGAATTACGGGAACGTCAAGAGTATGTACTCGAAACCGACGAGAATGCATGAAGAGACTGATGAATGTGGACGAAGCGAAGGAGGTATGTACGCCTAGAGAGAACTGGCGCTCTATACTCTCTGCCTACCCCGTTGGGGACTCGGCGTGATGATATGTATGTATATATTACTCCGTGAATAAATAAATATATTGGGACAATTCCACACAAATTGACCTATTAAGCTAAGGTTGTATTATGGTCACTAGACAGACAACGATATACTTAGATAGATAGATAACTATATAGGACATCCAAGATTAAAGTACAAATACTCGTGTTCATCACACAAATATCTCCCTACTGCGGGGATCGAACCCGCGACCTCAAGTTTCGCAGACAGGAACTCCAACCACTACTACACCACTACTAGACGGCTGGCAAAGTATATTAATAACAATAAATATTTATAAATGCGTTAGTTAAGTGCTTAAGTTTATATATCTGAATAATATTATATATCTGAAGTTGCTAGAAAGATCGATGGCACCTTGGGAAAGACATACATATGCTAGTTTTTGTCGCGCAAATAAAACTGGAGGGGTGGGGAGGGGGAGGAATGGAACTTAATTTGAGGAACGAATTCTACGTAGACGAATTACGGGTACTAGCCAAATATTAATAAAAAACTATTCCACGCGTATAATCACAGGTAATAGATATGTAGATATTGCAAAAAAGCCAGCTGGTGTTATATAATGGCTAAAGTAACTGTTAATCATACTTCTAAATGTACATATGTAGGTGTAATGTGTAAGCCTAAACCATTATACATATTTGCTCAACACGTAAACATATGTTGCCAGCGGATATCAAACTCATTAGAATTAGATGCTGAACGGCAGCACCTGAAGTAAGGCGACGTCGTCCACACGGCCTGTCGAAATTAATTTGCAGTGAATTGCTTTAATTGTTATGTTATAATAGTTATTATTAAATATAATGAGGTATACACTATACAGTAATGCTCAAATGTAAAAAATGAGTTTTACCTCCTCTATAATTTCACTACCGCTTTTCCATTATATTGTACTTTCCCATTACTGTACCTATCGTACGAAATAATGTAATTGTCTTAATGCTCACAACTATGATAAAGATGAAAGGTCAAATGGGGACTTCATTTAGCGCATACCTATAACGCTTCCCGAATATTGACCTCTACATGGTTATCTAAATTCTAATTATGTATGTAAGCTTCGCGTACACTCCTATCACGCATTGCTTATCTGTATACACAAATAATACCGAACTGTCCATTTTATTTGAATTATATTATTTGGTCTACTAGCGATGTCAATTTAGAAAAATAATTTGTGTAGGATTAGATGTATTTTAACTGTTATTAATTAACCTATCTATATCTCTCGTATTAACCTTCCATGAAAAATAACTGACTCATTCTCTCTCTGAATAAAAAACACTCAAACCACATCAAACTCCGTTTAGTAATGTTGAATTTACCTGGTGGAAGAGAACCATCAGTTTTATTTTCCGAAATAAAACATATTCACACATTCCAAATTTCATCCGATTACGTTCAGCCGTCATCATCAGTTTTTTTAAACCACACGGGTGGCAAACAAGCATGCGATTCGCCAGATGGGAAGCGTCTACCGCCGCCTATGGACGCTTGCAACACCAGGGGTATCGCTCGCGCGCTGCCGTCCCTGCAGGAATTTTTTCACACCCTTCTTGAAGAACTCCATGCTGTACTCTCCAGGGAAAGCCTCAACGGGTAGCGCACAGCCTGTTTCTTAAATAAGATTGAATAATGATTATAATAGCTCGTTACGGAAAGACATTAGATCAATTTTCAAACTAGAATTGAGTCCAACATGTATAGTAGTTCTATTGATTTCCTCTAGCTTTTGTTCCATATCGGTGTGGTTCACAGAACTTCATAGTTATACTCCTATACAATGATTTTGAGGAATAGTTTGGTCATTGATGAAATTCTGAGACATCCGTTGTCTTTGACAGATATTAACATGATTTATATTTGGTGATATAATAATATGCCGTGGTGCCCGAGTGGTTGGAGTATAACTCGATGCGACACAAAGATCGCAGGTCGCATCGAGTTTTTCTAAAAACTTAAGTACAGTGATTAGTCACACCACGAGCTGTACGGTGAAGGAAAACATCGAGAGGAAACCTGCATGGCGTGTGTATAGTAGTGCTTGAGTAACGTCGAAGGAATCGGCATCTGTCACGTTGGCTCCTAAAATATATCTCTGGCGGAAAGTTGGTGTGTGGTACTACCTATACACCTCTGCCTACCCGTTCGGGACACTTGTGGAAGGCGTGAGGATATATTATTATTAATATATGGTGTAATAATCCAGCATTTCTACTTAAAGGAGATGTTATAAAACACGTTTAATACATATTCCATATTATAAAACTAATATTCCAGATGCTAAAAACCGCAATGCGGACAAATGAAGTTCTGGAACTCAATCTTGTGCCACTGTTTTTTTAAACTACAAATTGTTTTCATTGCCATCAAAAATAAAGCAGCTGGAGTTTAGATACCTCGGCATTATGCTATTTATAAACAAACACGTGTTTTGTACTCATGAACATGTCACCGGACGTACATACTTAATATAAAGTACAATATTCCCGCAGTTGGTCTGTCTGTAGAGTATGTTTCTAAAACCTTTTTCTGCGGGAAGTGCTTGTGTCAGCCTTTGTAAGGGGTCCCATAGCACCCCTTCTATTACATGACAGCCATTTCTAACCACTTGACTGCCTCAAGGGTTGGTTGCAAGACAAATTGGCCTGGACCGAAGCCGCGCGTTCCGATTACCTTCAAATGGTTTTTTTTATTAGAGTAACATTAGTATGAACGTTTTCCCGCATTCCTTCATTAAAATTCAGTTTCGGATAAAATTCGCGAATAAGGTCGATTGGTGCGGCACAATACAGCTGAATCATTATTTGGAAATCCGCCAATGTGTCCATCTGCAAATTGTACGCTTGTAATACCTACAATTTACGTATTAATTGCTGATATATGTAACAATATAATGCGCTGATTTGTATGCACTACATATTACATTAATTGATCAACTTGATTTCGCTAATTGAACCAACTACCTACTAAATCTCTTACCATATTAGGGCAATTGATACCGAGTCTAAAATGAGGAGTATTACTTTTCATCAGTCACAAGTTTTATTATTTAATTTGCTTGTAGGCCTTCAAATTCCTATCGTGTGGAATTTAGCTCGACCAAGGTCATGGGCGATAGTTGATAAATATGTTAATGCCAAAGACTATTAAAGAAGTCTAGTCCCAAATCTTTTTGTATTATATTATACCTACTGTATCATCATTACGTCGAGTCCCTCACGGGGTAGGCAGAGATAGTGTAGCGTCAGTTTTCTCTTACTTACAGACCTCGTTCTTGTCAACCACATTCACCAGGCTCTTCACACATGCTCGATTTCGAATACTCTTAATGGAACGTTAAGTAAAAAATCCTTGAGTAAAATACAATATATTACAATAAATATAATACATTTAAAATACAACATACAATTCAAAATAATATATAAAATCAAAGTTCGTCAGACACGACGTCACCACAGCTTTAAATGCTTCTCAGATGTAGGTATGTATGCAGGTTTTCCCACGGTGTTTTCCAATACCGCGATATCATGCATCATTGTACTTCGATTCACAAAAACACATTGGTACTGACCGCTGGGGATTTGAATTTACAATATTTAATTTGCAGATGACTACTTATACCATTCCGACATCTCTTCTTATTCATACACTAGTTGCGTCCCGCTTTGATTTGATGTCATTGGATGAGTTTTTCCTGAGTAAAACATATGGTGGCCGTCTGGTCTAGTGGCTATAGCTCTTGACTGTCACGGGTTCGATTCCCGCTGAGGATAGAGGTATTTATTATTATTTATTTATATCCTATGGGCTAATTCCAGCTAATAAATAACCTATCTGTTGCAAATTTTCTCCAACTCCATATAGTGGTTTTTGCCTGCAAGAGGAACGAGCATATTCACAAACTCGCATTTATTATATTAGTAGGAATTCATTATATAGACTTATTTCATTTAAATGTTTAGTAGCTATCCTTACATTAACCTATTTGGCGTCTCTATGTAGGTTGAACCCAAAGTATGACGGCAGACAGGCGGGAGCCACTGCTTCCAGTCTTAGATTATGACACAACGCCTACGAGCCTCCTTATACATCCGCTTTCCCTTCATCTCAGTTTGTTCCTATATAGGAAGTTTGATCTACCCATTAATATTTTGTACTTGTTCACGACACACGATGAATAAATATAAAGGTTATTAAATTAAATGGTAGTAAAAAAAAATAGGTACAAGGTTTGCTTTACTTGTAATTTTGATTCTAATACATATTTTTGAGTGTAGACTAACGACATTCCGGGTTGTTAGATATAGTTGTAGACTAGTCTAACTGTTAGGTATTTATATATGAAAACATCTGGCCATTGTCATACGCGTTTAATCCGCAATAGCCTACCTACACAAAGAGTTGTTTTTTCTGGAAAATTTAGTTTTTCTTTATATTTCAGGTTATAAGCTGCATGCAAACATACATACTCAGATACTTTCGCCTTTATTATTTTAGTGGATTTTCGTCCGCACATATCTGGCATCAAGTCCTGCTTGGAAATAATCAATAGAAAATACTATTAATACACTTGATTTAAGATTTATTAATTAAACTTTTAACGAATTGATGAGGCTCACAGCTTATAAAAGTTCATGCTTTCCGATGTTTGTAAATCGGAAAAAATCGGCGGAGGTCTTAAGGGGATAAATAGGGTCCCCTCAAACCCCTCGTGACCCACATTTCGCGGCTGTTCCGCATTTGTAAGATCGCGCCCGTGACATATTGACTCACATTCTAGCCCAACCCAATTTAACTCGCCATTAGAAGTAAACGTTAGATAGTTTATTTTATAGAATTACCAAAATATCGTATGTCCAGTATATAATTTCCAATGTTTAAGGTGTGTGAGTACTAACTGCATACCTCTGCCTACCCGTTCCTGGACCCTTGCGGGAAGACGTTAATGTTACGTACGTGTACGTCTTGTATTAAGCAAATATTGCAAAATTAAGTAACAATTACTTGTGGAAAGGACTTAATATCGCGTACAGCTCATATATCAACCCATGTGTGATGTAGGTATGTGACCCGACCCAGTTGAGTTACGCAAGTTTTCAACATGCCTAGTTTAGCAAGAAAATTTTAAATTATCTTATGTGTGCAGCACAAAGTTCCCATAACAATTCGTAATCCGTAGCTCTCACAAAAGGCAAAAAAGATTTTAGAGCAAATTTTTTTTCAGTAATGAAGATATTGAATGGAAACTATGAATTATTTACACGAGTGTAGTTTTCAATATTTTTCCCAAATCGTCTGGGATGCGCGCGCATCCGCTTCGATCCGCGGCTCCTTTCGTTGAATGAACTCGTCGGTCACTCAATAAGCATTTGTCGACATGTGTGAGTCTGTTGTTATTACATTCATGCTAACGTACAGTATATTACCCATACGGCTCCTCAATATAATTTGGGAATAAGCATTATGAATGTATACTTCATAAGTTCATACCTACTCAAGATCATTTTCGTAGTCAGTAAATTTGACCAGAACGTTATTCCGACCTACATACTTGAGTTCATGACCTACTTTAAATAACTAAAAAGTATATACGCCTTCCCACAAGGGTCCCCGAAGGGGTAGGCAGAGGTGTATAGTTAATACCCATGTATGTATGTATATACATAATATCATCTAGCCGAGTCCGTCACGGGATAGTTAGAGAGTTATTGAGCGCCAGTGTTGACATACAAACCTCTTTTGCTTTATCCACATCCATTAGAGTCTTCATGATGCTCCTCAGTTTCGAGTGACGTTCCCATTCTTAAGTGATCGATTGATAATAATTTAGCTATTTATTTTTATGTATAGGTATCTGCCTACACCTTCGGGGACCCTTATGGGAAGGCGTGAGGATATATATTTTTATGATAGGATAGGAGGATATATATTTTATCGCTGGCTAATGTTAAATTAACTGCATTATTTGTAATATTATATTTATCATCACGCCGAGTCCCTAACGGGGTAGGCAGAGAGTATAGAATGCCAGCTCTCTCTAGATTTACATACCTCTTTCGTTTCGTCCACATTCATCACTCTCTTCATACGTGCTCGTCGGTTTGGAGTACTCTTGACGTTCCCGTCCTTGAGCGCCCGATCGATTTGATCTAGACCTACCTAGCATCCTCCTAGTTGCAACGTAGTCTACCTCAAGCTTGTATCGTATTGGGTCTTTCATCCAAGCTTTACACCTACAATATCAATGAGACAGGACTCAATTCCTTCCTATTAGGAGAAACGAGATACAAAAATACAATGTTCAAGCTAGGGCTGATGAGTAAAAACCCTGACATTCATTAAAGCAAAAATATAAACGCGGCCTTTCCACGTCTAAATATAGAATAATTCTTGTTTGAATGAGAGCGATCTCTCCTTCCTACGTACATTCGCGGAAAATTGTCACGGTATCCATTTTATTTCGAAGCCACATTTAAATGTATTATTCACAAGTGCTAAAGTGAAATAATTGAACTAATTTGATAAAATGACTAGCAGTCCTTAACTAAGCAACTAACTAGGAGCATACCAATTATCTCTGGATTTATCGGCTAATGTTAAAGTTTTCAAGAATGCATCGTCCAGATAGATATAAGTCCCTTTTATTGTTCAGAGCGCAAGTACTGAATGCAATATTATGTTATTAGCAGTAGCTTCGTGGTATCCCAAAGCACCCGAACCGAGCCGACCACGTAAAGTGTCCTTGAAATCGCCTAAGGAATTTAATAACAACATGATCAACTCAAAACAATGCGAAATTTGTGGTTTGGTCATTGCCCTGTCACTCATAACAATGATATTTTTGTAATATCATGAAGATTTATAATTTATCATGAACAATTATATGAAAAACATAGATAGCGTGAACAGCACGGTACCGACTGCGTATCGTAATGCTAATAAGATAATTGTTTACCTAGTGTTTTGTTCGTTTCACAATGTGTAAAGATACGGCTGTAAAACTAAAGTAACCGATATAATATTTGACTGCTGATTCTAATAGCCGGATTTATTTCAGGCTACTTGCAAAAAAGTTATACATGTCCTCAACGCCCTAAGCCAAGACCCTAGCCCCATAGGGAGTAAACTAAGCAGTGTTGCTTAGTATTTTAAAAGCACCTGATTTAAGCCGAGAGAGCCGTGGTGGCCGAGTGGTTCGAGCAGTTGCCAGCGACGCAAAGGTCGCAAGTTCGAATCCCGACTGTACCAATGAGTTTTTCTGAACTTAAGTACAGTGATTAGTCACACCACGAGCTTTACGGTGAAGGAAAACATCGAGAGGAAACCTGCATACGTCTGAGAAGAAATTCAAAGACGCATGTATAATGCTGAGTAACGGCGATGGACTCGCCATCTGTCACGTTGGCACCTAATATACCTCTGGCGGAAAGTGGGTGTGTGGGTATTACCTATACACCTCTGCCTACCCCTTCGGGGACCCTTGTGGGAAGGCGTGAGGATATATCCTCTTACTATATTTTCACAAGGGATTAGCCTACTCTTTTCGCAACTGTTTCTGCCACAGGTACTATGAAATTGTAGATTTCTTAAACAAGATAATATAATCCCAAAGTTTACTGTTCGCCAGTCTGGCCAACACGGCCCGCCAGGTTTCCTTAATATTATGAACAAATTGTGATTTATCACTAGGTTTCAAGAAGAAAAGAGCGTATAAATTATATTTTGTGGTGCCATTATTTGTAGCGTAAACGTTGAAGATAAAAGCAAACATATAACAATGACAATTTTTTTGCCTTGGCGCTTATTAATTCATAGACGTTGAAAGGAATATAATTACTTAGCACGCGATAAATTACATGAGCAAGAAAATTATATGTATAAATTAAATATTGTTTTATAATGTTTAACTTTACAAACATTGTATACCTACATCACGTTATAAAAAAGCAGTTTAGGCTCGAATAGAACCATGTAACACCGCTCCAGGCTTCATATAGGTAGCCTCGAAATGCTACATGTTACATGTTATAGTAATAACAGTAGTCTCATCCTCTCTTTAAAGTTAGAACTAAAATCCAAAAGGTCACAACGTCCGTTATAATTATCACACTGTTTTACGTAATAACCTCCCGTAATGTGACTGAATTGGTATATTATTAAAAATAAGTAAGTAAAAGGTACGCTTGTATAATGTTCTTCCAAATTCACGAAATGTATTCCTACAAACCATAAAGCCCGTGGAGAAGAGGCTTGAAATATCGAGAGTGGATCGTATTTGAAATGAGAGGTAAAGTCCCTGTTGATATCGATTTGGCGTCATCGCGTACCTATTTTAATCTACATGAATTTACATTTTGTGTGATTATTCTTATTTTCTACGTACAGCATTCGCTTATAAATTCTCTTCAAACCATCTGGAATCTCTATTAATAATTTTTTTCTGTATTAATCATCGCATACTGTTCTCATCTATAATTTTATTAGCTTTATACCTATAATTAGTGTATTTATAAAAAAAATTGCTTACGCTAATGGGAAGTGCTACTGCTGGATCTTTTGGCATACCAAGTTTTTTTTAAATATAACATATCCTATATGTCAATCCAGAAAATAATGTATAAATTTCAACCAGTTCCGTTCAGACCTTCTGGCGTAATTGAGTACACACATCCATTTATCCTCACAAGCTTTCTCATTTATAATACTAGTAGAATTGTAGTAACATTTAGCTCACTTCAAACGTGTTTGTATTACACTTGTTTTAGTGGCCCTAACTAAATAAATACCTTTCTGGAACTAGCTACATCGTTGTCGTCATTAGTTATAAACATTATGTAAATGAGACAACATTATTGTACACATTTTATTGCAAATATTTGTATACGGCAGTCTGTTATCTTGTCCTAGTTCCGGTTTATTATAAACTGTACTTTTAACTGTAATTGTAGACCTGTGTAGCGCAGTGCTTCAAGCAGCCAAACCTTAGCATTTTGCTTAAACCTTAGCAACACGTTGAGGTAAAGGAAAACATCGCGAGGAAACATGTATTAACGAAAAAACAACAAAATGTAAGACATCGTCCATCTGACTCTGCAACATACTTACTCAACTCAATATAGGCTAAATATATCTGCGTCGAAAAGAGGGTAAAACAGCATAGATCTATGCTTAAAAAATTGACAAACATTGTCTTTTCGGCTATAATTTCGAAAGCAGCGTGGGCGAAGGCTCACAGCTTCTAACTCCTACGCAGTTATATAACGGTTACATAGTTGATTAGATGAATCCCTAAAATTGCAACTGGTTCGACATATATACGATAGAACCGATCGCTAATATTATTATATCGTACGTCATATATATTTTTTATATTATTTTATTGTGTTTTATATGATATGGTGTTCTTTGTAGCCATTGCGGACGAGTGGCTTAAATATTAATGTGCAAAGTCAAGATTGAAGATTTAAATTTTGGGATACAAAATTTTAAGCTACAAATTTAGGGAAGGCTACGACGTACTTAGTGCAAATCGTCACAGAGACATAGACTCAAACGATTGGGACTTTTTACCTTTCTACACTTAATAACCGACTAATGGCAGAAATAACAAATCTACCGTTACATCACATTCTCGGAAAATGTTTGTCGCCAATGTTATTGATTTATGTATTAGCTATTATTTGGAAGATTTCAAGTAGTTGAATTGAGGACACGAACGCAAAAATGCCCATCACAAATTTTGTTATAACCATTAAGCAATACTTAAATAATTCAATGACAAAAAAACTGGTTATACATGTTTTACTGAAATCTTTTCAATCGCAGTGTTTTCAGCTTATGAAGTTAAGATGCGGAGTTCAAGACGCTGATACATTTAGTAAAATCGAATATTCATAAATGGTTTCGGAATTGTTTGGAAGTGGATTGGTATCGGGTTCTCACGTAAGGGGGCGAGGCTGCGCGCGCACCTCAACGCCGCCGTAGCGCTATGAGCGCTTCAGTCGCGTCCGAGCTACGATTAATATCGACGGTTACGCCGTAGCACCACAGCTAACTGTCACTAGTATTCTCTCACACTACTGTCAAAGTGAACCCGTGACGTTAGTGCCCTGTAAGGAGTCGGGGAGCTCGTTGAAGATCAAAGGGCAAAGGTAACACATAAACAATTATTTTTAATTTAATTGAGTATCGCTGTGTCTGCAATCTGCATTACTGATGTCGTAACGCCTGACCTGTGCAGATCCTCTGTACATATTTTGTTCCTGGCTAATAATACTGTAAAGAAGTGCTGAATCCTGAAGTAACTGAATGTTAGAAAAACTGCACCATAATTGAAGGTCCCAGTAATGCCGTGGTGCCGATGTGTAAATCTTCGCTCGCTTGTCATGGGTAGATAAGAGCTAAGACTAATTGTTTAACTATGCCATGATATGAGTCACGTTGATATAAGTATGGATTTAGCGACTTGGCTATATCTGGTGTCTATCGCTTTACAAATATATTACGTAGGTATCTAGCAGGATACACACCAACTGTTTGCTTTAATGAAGTCGCAGTTTTAAAATTGAAGGTGAAAGGACATACCGATGTATATGTAACCTTTTTAAATTATCTTTATTACAAAATAAAATAAACCACAGGCCATGGTTTAAGCAGTCGCCGCAAAATAAAGATTGCGAAATAATGTCAGACTCGTCATCTGTCATGTTTGCATATAAATATATCTATGGCGAAAAGAGTTATCTCACTCACATCTGCCTACCCCTCAGTTCGCCAGGAGTACCAGATTTTATGTATGTAGGTATATATTACTAATTTCATATCACACAAAGAGAAAAACTATTTCTAAACCTGAGTTTTCTCAAAACAGGTTTTATACCATCTAGTCCTTGCATAATTATGTGATATTGTTTCCCATGTTATTAAGAGACCTCATGCGATTCATACGCACCTCTTTCGCTTTCTCAATGTTCATATAAAACATAAAGCTATTTATCCCCTACAAAGGATTGTGGAACAAGAGTATTATGTCTATTTTAAACATACCTGTTGGATAGCGCTCTATGCTATAGATGGAATTCTGATAGCGGTGCTTTCACAAAGGTCACTTGACAAGGAGTTACTACCTATAGAGTAGTTATTTACATATTGTCATAATGTCATTAAATTTTCACTTCTTTTTGAGGCTCATATTCCTTCTATCCTGGTACTAGATGGATTTCTTGGTGTGCCCATCTAATGCTAGTGTTGGCCAGTCCACTGGTGTGCTGGCATCCAGTCCAGGTCTTGTCGCCACTTTCTCTTTGGCATATTGACTAACTGTATCAGGATTCCAATCGCTTTAAGAGCCGCGGTGGCCCAGTGGTTGGTTTCAGTAGTCAAGTGCAACGCAAAGAGTAAGTTGGAATCCCTATTATATTAATCCCAATGAGTTTTATTCCGAACAGTGATTTGAAGAGCTTTACATCGATAAACAAATCAAACATCGACAGAAACGTGCATACATTTCAAAGTAATTCAAAGACGTATGTATAGTCGTGCTACACATCACAGCACAGCGTACAGCAACGTTGGCATCTAAATATTTGCGGCAAAGAGAGGAAAATGGGGGAAACTTGTGGGAAGGTGTTAAGTTATATACCTAAATAAGTTACTTTTCACGCCCATCTCTAATAATTATCAGATTCTTACATACACAGCGACGGACTCGTAAATTTTATTTCTCTTCATCTTTTCTAGAAACTTTGTGGGAGGTTACGAGATTCGAGATTAAAAAACCGTTGTGTCAATACTAATAGCTGGAATCGGTCTAATAATATTAATTGCGACCTTAATCAGAATCTGGGTACCTACGAATTTTATTTCGCTTTGAAAAGTCTCTTCAATTAATATACAGTAACATTTTCAAAAAGTACAAAGTTATAATAAGCCGTGGTGGCCGAGTGGTTCGAGCAGTTGCCTGCGACGCAAAGGTCGCAAGTTCGAATCCCGCCTGTACCAATGGGTTTTTCTGAAGTTAAGTACAGTGATTAGTCACACCACGAGCTTTACGGTGAAGGAAAACATCGAGAGGAAACCTGCATACGTCTGAGAAGAAATTCAAAGGCGTATGTATAGTCGTGCTCGAGTAACGGCGGCGGAAAGTGGGTGTGTGTGTATTACCTATACACCTCTGCCTACCCCTTCGGGGACCCTTGTGGGAAGGCGTGAGGATATATTATATTATATATATTATTATTACAAAGTTATAATATAAACGAGTCTATTTTTGTCCATTGATATTATATTTGTTATCAAGTATTTGAATAATTATTCAAATACTTGAATTGTTCAGAGACCTTACTTGAATGAATGAGGTTACGATAGTAATTTGATCAGTTTACGTAGTTTGACTAGCTTTATTCATGAGCGTTAATAATATTCAATAAATTTTGCCGCTTTTAAGGTTAGGTATGCTATCCTCACGCCTTCCCACAAGGGTCCCCGAAGGGGTAGGCAGAGGTGTATAGGTAATACCCACACACCCACTTTCCGCCAGAGGAATATTAGGTGCCAACGTGACAGATGGCGAGTCCATCGCCGTTACTCAGGCACGGCTATACATACGCCTTTGAATTTCTTCTCAGACGTATGCAGGTTTCCTCTCGATGTTTTCCTTCACCGTAGAAGCTCGTGGTGAATAATCACTGTATTTAAGTTCAGAAAAACTCATTGGTACAGTCGGGATTCGAACTTGCGACCTTTGCGTCGCAGGCAACTGCTCGAACCACTCGGCCACCACGGCTTTATGGTAGGTAGGTAGGTATGGCAGGTATGCTAATATTAATATTAGTTAAACTAGTCCCACGCACTTTAATTAAACAGAGCTTGAAAGCGTAACATGAAATTGTTTTTTGTTTTTATACAACAAGAGTGGCAAACAAGCACACGGCCCACTTGATGGGAAGCGATTACCGTAGCCTATTTACGCTAACGATACCGACGTATCACTTGCGCGTTGCCACTCTGTGTACGGGGAGCTGTACTGTGATGGCAGCATATTGGAACTAATCCCTCTTCTGCCAACACAATATAACAACCACTTTCCGCTGAGATATTAGGACCAACGTGATAGATGGCGAGTCCTTCGCCGTTACTCAAGCACGACTAATACAAAAGCCTTTGAATTGCTTCTCAGACGTATGCAGGTTTCCTCATAAGATATTTTCCTCACAGTAATTAAGTTCAGAAAAACTCATTGGTACACTTGGGATTCGAACTTACGATCTTTGAGTCGCAGGCAACTACTCCAACCACTCGGCCATCACGGCTTGTTATAGTAGTTAGTTTTGTAATATTTAGTAATCGCAGATAAAGCATTTATTATATAATCACGCGCTGCAGAGGTATTCATTTAATGGATAAACTAGTACATATGTCTAGGTGTTTAAATAGATGTACATTTTGTGAAAACATATTGCGTAGTTCGATAATTCGATAACACGTTATTGTATTATAGATTCATATTGGTTTAACTTGTTTAAAGTTTTTATTGGTATATAATGTTCCCTTTACATAGATATCACGCAGAGTCCCTGACGGGATAGTTACAAAGAGAGTAGAGCGCCAGATCTCTCTTAACTTCTCTCGAAACTGCTTTCGACTTATAGGTACACATTCAAAGGTATCGTCATACATGCTTGCCGACGTCACGCTCTTGACGTTCGTAGTCGGATGACGACTTTCAACGGACGTTCAGCTAAGGTTACATAAAAACAGAGAAGACTGTACCTTACTGTACACTCTTCAGAATAGTGACAAACCTTCGTCTGTGTTAGGTACTTTTGTGAAATGTATTTTAGATGATACAATGTTTACCCAAGTAAAAGGTAAGGGAGTGTATAAGTAAGGTGGTAAAAGCGCCGCCGTGCTATCGTTTTGTCAGTCTGTATTTAGAATCTTATTCACGAAATATAGTTATTGTACAGCACAACAGCACTAAAATGTAATTTGATGTGTCATCCAAGAACTCGAATAGGTCATTAATCTTTTGAGTGGTATTTTGAATACTTTTATTATATGCCTTTTTATTGGTCCAATATGAATATTATGTATTACGAGACTTGTAAGGTATAAAAACGGGCTGGGTTGTGTACATACATTATGTTTTTAGGCAAGGGTACAGTGGGAGTCAATTATATGACAACCCTTGCCATGATTTTAGGTATGTGTTTCAAAGGTACGGATTCGCTGTAAATATAATTTGAAGTGATCTTTATGCAAAACCTGGCTTTAAGGCCTTGGTGTCGCTATTTTCCGGTTGAGTAGCGAATTTTCCCGGAATACAATCTACGAGAGAACTCAAAGAAATAACTTTATGTACCTACATAATTTTTTATATCTTCATACCTTCAAGGGTTCTCGAAGGCGTAGTACCTACACATCTTGCCATACTGACTTTTTGTATGCAAATTTTGCACTATGAAATTTCCTTTATATTAATTGTTTTAGTCACATTATGACACTCGTCCCATGATTGAGTTCTTTGGTCCCAGTTGCCAATTGAACATTGTAGGCAGATAAGAAAGGCTTATTACTGGTTTGATCCAGATATATGTATATGTATATATAGATAAGGGGGTCAGGAGCTTAGGGATGACAACTCATTACTAAAATTCCAATTAAATCTAGGTTAAAGATCTAATTATTGGGTGAACCTAACAAGTTGATTGTGAATTGAGGAGAATTTTCCATTCATAATAACTGGAGCATACTCTTTGTGAATAAATGTCTAGCTTGAATGGGGCATGCCCTCTTACTCGGATAAAATACTACTATTCGCCACGTTGAAGGCCCTACGGAGTTAATAAACTGCCTTTGAAACGTGAAAGTATATTTCGTGGAAGATCTTACTGGAGCGTTTTGTTCCATAATTTATCATATTACTAAAGTAAAACTTTGGCAGTTTTTAATCAAGAAAATTGTTAGATAATCTAGGTTACACCACGGCATAATCATCTTTAGAATTTCCCTTACAACTCTAATAAATGATCGCATTTTAAATAACAGTACATCCAGAAACGCATAATTTTTTTTTTACTTTTTGCATACAAATGTTTGCTGCAAGCGAAGAACGAACACATTAATAATGGACTAAATACCATAAGCCTTCCAAATATGCCCTTTTGAACTGATGTAATCAGTTAAATTCTATGTGTATCCTTGGAATAGCCATCTGGTTTTCTACTAAAATAAAATGTTATCCCTGATTTCCTAATTTAAATACAACCTATTCCAATCGATAATGTTGTCTTCTCAATCGAGGATCCGTAATAACTCCCTTTGGCACACACTTGCCATCTGTCACGTTGCAGTTCTGCTTACTCATTCGGAAATCGTCGTGGGAAGACGTTCGACGATAGTAGGACGTTCCCTTAATGGTGTTATAAGGTTAATAGATGAATCGGGCGTAAGTAATTTACGAGTTAATCGCAGTCAGCCGCCGCTCGCCAGTCACTTACGATATTTTGGGGAAATGGGTTTATTGTCGGCCCCTACGGGTTGCATAATGCTACTTTACTTATGTTCTCGAGCGTATCGATCTGCGTGTGGCACGGTGCCAATGAAAAAGTCGGCCTCCCTCTTCTAGAGGATAACTTGGGAGCCTGTGAGAAAAGTTTCTGCGCTAAAACTATTTTATTACACTACTGTGAGTGCTGTTTAGTTGGTCTTTTGTCACTTGGCAATCTTTCATTAATTTTGATTTTTGAAACTATAAAGAATAGTTCTAATTTTCAGTGGTATTAGTGTCGGTTGCTACAAAACGTTTTGTTTTGATGTCTTCTTTATAACGAAACGGCGAGAAACCAAAATAGACCAGATTTTGTAATATTTATCACGTAAATATACTTACATATAACAAAAAAGGTAAAAAAACCTAAACGAGTCGCTAGGTGGCTAGCGGTTACCGTACTTATACGTGTAATGTAACTTGCATACTGCAACACCTAGGTGTGTGACTTGGATGTTCCATTTGAAAGAGGAATACCCGAGTTAATTGCTTCTGGTAAAACAGAAGGTACTTTTTATTAGTAGACGATATTTATTTATAAAATAATAACTTGTCATATATATCCCATCACAATTAAATCTAACTGTCTATATGGTTTAATTTTCGTGTTAGGTTTAACTTGAAAATATTAAAATTTCAACTCGGTTGCAAAAATATTCTACTAAAATGAAAGTAATAACTTTTATTGGCAACGTTGAGACTGCAATGTTACACAGACTATATACTTAAATTTTCAAACTGACCGTTTGCAAGATTTGAAACTGATTCCTATATTAAAAATGAGTGCCATCTTGGCAAAAATAATATGCATGGCCTTACGAAGGCAGGCGATATTGAAGTCGGTCCCCACTCGCGTAGAAGATGTCTGCAGACTATTCAAGCGTACCGTATCTCTATGTATATTTTGGGTAGCTCTATGAATTATTTAAACTTTGGATCTGGAAAAATCCTTTTAACAGAGAACATCACTTATTTCCTTACAGTTTTGCAAGGGTAGTTAAAGATCAAATCTGACTATAAGTAACTATTAAAGTCTTGGGAGATACTTCTAGAACATATTAGCGAGAATACTAAATTGGTGCAGGCTTATTTTCTGCTGGAATTATGATGGCCTTTATTAACACCCACGTCCGTAAATTACGCGTAGCTTACGCAATTATCATTGTGGCACACGCTACAAGACCGTGTACTATTGCGACCATGTTGCTAAGATTAATTATATCAGATCCTAAGATTTCGATAATTAACTTTAAATTTTTTCTTTCAGGTCTGAAACTCTTGAGGTACCTGCATTGCGGACTCAAACATGGCTTTCGCTGGTCTCAAGAAACAAATCAACAAAGCTAATCAGGTGAGCGAAGGTTTATTTTTAATATCCACCGAGCGTGCTCCTTTAAAAATAAACGCAGTCCGAAGCCTTATAATAAGACGCCGTCGAGATTAAAAACTTTTAAAACAAACTTGCCAGATTACTGCGTCCTCGAGGAAGCTTTATATCGACGAAAGCTTTAGAGATTAACTAAAATACGAGTTGTTTATGAAAATCTTTCATTTGCAACATTTTCCGGCTAATATTTAAATTGTATAGCGGGAGCTAGGTCGACGCGCCCCTCGTTAAATTCGATTTCATTCATGTTTTTTTCTGGGGTATATCTTACCCGGATTTTTAAACCAGCAAATTCTCATCTTCTCCAAAAAAATAAATTTTCCCGAGTTTAATATTCCGGAGGGATAGTGAAATAACTTTAAACGGTCGTCCCTTACCTATGACAAGTCGGCCTACTGACATGAATTGCAACACGATGCCGGGAGTGCAGAAAAAGGAAAAGGGACCTATTGTAGCCCGAAAATACAGCAATGAAGCCGCCGCAAAAATTGTTTTAATTTTCTTTTCCAACTATAGTCAAAATGCTTGAATTATGCTCAGTATACTCGATTTTTGGTGTAAATTGCACAATTTTTGATCAACAAGTTCAGCTGGTGTCCCAAAATGTGTTGTGCCATTTTTTTCAATTAAATGAATCATCTCTCCTGAAATTCATTAAATTTAATAGCGTCCCTGACATTGTTCAGCAATCGTGCAACAATATTTTGATGTTATAGCACTTCCTCGCCGTTTTGTAAGACTTTATTTCCCTTTCGTATCGTCGCACTTCCGTTTCGCGAATTAAATGTTAACATTTTGCAAATTATATTGTGAGAGCAGACAGATTTATCGTTTCTGAGAGAGCTCTTATACGATTCAATTGTATCTTATCAATCGTTTTCAATTAAAAACTTTATTATAATTAAACATAACGCTCAGGCACTACTAATTCGATTTTTTTTCAATAGATCGTCAGTTTATTGAAAAAGGTTATCCTACTAATATTATAAATGAGAAACTTTGTGAGGATATTTTTTCCTCTTTTACGCAAAAACTTCTCAGCGATGTTGGATGAAATTTGGCACAGAGATAAATAAACGCGGGCACGGTCAATATAAACAAAATCGAATAAATAAAATTGTTTTATTCATCGTAAGGGACACAGGGAAATCTTATTGAAAATAATGATAATAAGTTCTTCTCCGACCTCCGTGCATGATTCTTAGATCAGGATAGTCATACCGGTTTTAGCATTAGCTGATCGACTAGTGGCGATGATTGATGACTCTATAATGGTATTCTTATTACTCCAAGCTTCTCTGATGTGTACCATGCTGCATTCACTATCATAAATTGAATTCATGCGATATTTTTGTGTTGTAAAATCAACAGTAGTTTAAAGTCTTCAAGTAGCCTTCAATGAGAAGATAGCAAGCTCGAATCTCGGCAGAATGTACGAATGATTATATTAAATCACTGGATCACTCATCTCTTACTGCTACTGTGAAAGAAAACATGTCGAGGTAAAATATGCCTATAAATGAGTTGCAATTCAATAACGTATGTATATTCGAACCTGAGAGACGGTATCAGACTCTTGTTTCGTGGCACTTAAAACTAAGAGGGTGTTCCCTCAATCTATCTCTTGGGGACATGGTTATATCTGTTAGTTAATCAATTAACGTACTTTTACTACCTATATCAAATAGATCGAACACTCAAGAATGGACACCTCTATAGTAGGTACTCGAAGTCGGTGAGCAGCGGTACGAAAGGACTGATATATGTGGATGAAACAAAAGATTTCACTTAGTCTAGAGAGAACTGGCACTAATCTCTGTTTACCCTCTGGATAGGCAGAGGCAGAGTAGCTTCACGGTGTGATGATATGTATGTATATTATGTACACAAACCATCAGAATATGTGCATTTTATTCACGTACACGCATAAGCTAATTATTAAAAAAACGTGAATCTCTAAACGTAACTCTAGACTTACTCTATAAATGTGCGAGCTTTCTTAATGGGAAACAAGAATGCGCCAGCTCTTTTATCTTGAGAGATAAATTCCTTGGAAGAAAAGTCCGACGGCTTATCGGTGATCGTCGTTTGGCCAGAGAAGCTTCAGACTCGACTTGTTTTACTTTTATATCCCCCGCTGTGTACTCGAATAACTTATCGTTTGCCCCACGGTTTTCATTTTATAACGTTAAATGTTATTGCCTCTGGCAATTCCCTGCCACGTAATAGAGGCAACATTGTTACTTAACGCTCCTTATAGTACTACTTTTGTTCCTTTCTTACGCTTGTTTTAGACGTTAATTTTTAAATAGACAGAGATATTAAAAACGAATTTAGTATAATTGCTTTAAACTCACAATGTATACTATACCAATGTTCTATGCTACATCGTAAGTACGCTAAAAACACAGCCCACAATAGGCTGACCCAAAAGTCACAGTTCCGCTTTTACTATACACTCAAAACTTGAATATCGTCAAAAATTACTGAATATTATCCGTCGGTGGGTGCGGCCATGACCCGACTGGTGTCCTATATAAGCGCTGTGCCCCAAATGCTACGTCCTTCTCATCCCTAGTCCTGTGACATTGGACCGCTCGAGTACACTGCGACCTTAATGCACTTGCATATAGCCTTCAGACGTGCGCGAATAATTGTACCCAGATCTCCCCCTGAGATAGAGCTTTATTAATTCCGATATGCTCTAGATACTAAAGTGAATCCGTGATTTCTGTAACGTGATTGTTTCATTCAAGTTTAAACTGATTTATATAAATTCGTACAGTCATAACAAATCCACGTAATGTAACTGTCTGCTTAGATAAGTTCAAACCTCACGCCTTCCCAGAAAGGTATCCGAAGGGGTAGGCAGAGGTGTGTAGGTAGTAGCCACACACCCACATTCCGCCATAGATATATTGTAGGTGCTAAAATATATCTATGGCGGAAAGTTGCGTTGCCTATGCTCAACACGACTATA
>JACCPG010000507.1:6621-28481 GCA_016069955.1 Drepana arcuata | reverse complement strand
GTAACGATATTAGATCAAATCCGCAATGAAGAGATTCGCAAATCAACTGGCGTGAATGAGGGCGTGATTGCAAAGATGAAGAAAGGCATGTTACGTTGGTTTGGACACATAGAAAGGATGAGTGAAGAAAGATTGACGAAACAGATATACAAAGCAAAAGTGTGTGCAAGTAGAGGCAGAGGAAGGCCACGTTCCAACTACCTGGATCAAATAGATCGGAGTCTCAAGGACGGGAACGCTAAGAACGAAACCGACGAGCATGTATAAAGAGACTGATGAATGTGGACGAAGCGAAAGAGGTATGTAAGTCTAGAGAGAACTGGCGCTCTATACTCTCTGCCTACCCCGTTAGGGACTTGGCGTGATGATATGTATGTATGTATATAATCTCATGCCTTGAAGGGGTAGGCAGAGGTGTATACACCCACTTTCTGCCAGAGATATTTTAGGTGCTAGTGTGTCAGATGGTGAGTCCATGGCCAATACCTACACAACTATACATATGCCTATGAATTTCGTCTCAAGCATATGCAGGTTTCTCTATATTTTACTTCTCTGTAAAGCTCTTCATGTGACTTATACTTACTGTACTTAATTCAGAAAAAGCCAGGTCAAGGTCAAGGTACACGTCTTGTTATGGGAACTTGTTATTGTTGTGTCACAGGCATGTACTCGAACCACTCAGCCACTGTGGCTCTTACACAGAGATATAATAAAAATAATTATATATCCTCACGCCCTTCCCACAAAGGTCCCCGAAGGGGTAGGCAGAGATGTATAGGTAATACCCACACACCCACTTTCCGCCAGAGGTATATTAGGTGCCAACGTGACAGATGGCGAGTCCATCGCCGTTACTCAAGCACAACTATACATACGCCTTTTGAATTTCTTCTCAGACGTATGCAGGTTCACCGTAAAGCTCGTGGTGTGACTAATCACTGTACTTAAGTTTTAGAAAAACTCATTGGTACAGTTGGGATTCGAGCTTGCGACCTTTGCGTCGCAGGCAACTGCTCGAACCACTCGGCCACCACGGCTCTAAGAGCATCACGGCTCTCAGTTGCTAGATTTTAATAGTTAAAATGTACAATAATTATAGGTACATGAAACAAGCAATAGTGGACAAGAACCCAGCAGTGAGCTCAGCAGCACTGGTTTCAGCACTGCACCTGTCGTCCAGTGCTCCCGACTTGGTGCGAAGATGGGCCAACGAGGCACAGGTATGCTTAAATTAAGAACACATTGATTTTGTATGAGAAATGAGGAGAAAGAAAGGATCATGAGTGGATCTAGTAGTCAGCTGCAGGTTTCCTTCAGCTTGTTGATTAATCTTTATACCTTTATTCAGTAAACACTCATTGTTGCAATCATGATTTGACTCTCTGCCACCTCGGCTCATTCTTATATAGATTTAAAACTTACTTACATTCAAATTGTGAGTTTTTGAGGATGCTCATTTAAATAATTACATGAATGTTCATATAAGAAGCCGTGGTGGCCGAGTGGTTCGAGCAGTTGCGACGCAAAGGTCGTAAGTTCGAATCCCGACTGTACCAATGAGTTTTTCTGAACTTAAGTACAGTGATTAGTCACACCACGAGCTTTACGGTGAAGGAAAACATCGAGAGGAAACCTGCATACGTCTGAGAAAAATTCAAAGGCGTATGTATAGTCGTGCTTGAGTAACGGCGATGGACTCTCCATCTGTCACGTTGGCACCTAATATACCTCTGGCGGAAAGTGGGTGTGTGGGTATTACCTATACACCTCTGCCTACCCCTTAGGGGACCCTTGTGGGAAGGCGTGAGGATATTATTATTATTATGTTCATATAGAGATGGAATCGCTGGATTAAAACATAAGGATGGACTTGGGTCCATCCTTATGGGATGAGACAATGAGACCAATCTCACAAGGGTCTCCAAGGGTTAAGCAGAGACTGACTTCTTGAGACAGATTAAGACTACTTCTCGCCTGAGATATATTTTAGATACCAACGTGCCACAACTTTACATGCTTCTATGTATTTCTTCTCAGACGTAGACTTATTTCTTTTCGACGTCTACCTGTACCGTAAAGCTAGTGATGTGGTTAATCACTGTACTTAAGTTCAGATAAACTCATTGGTGCAATCGGGATTCGACTTGCAATCTTTGTGTGACAAATGAACTAGTTGGCTACCATGGTTACTAAAAATAAATTAAAATGTATTAAAATATCATTTTTTATTTTATACAGTATATATATATATATATATATATATATATATATACTGTATAAAATAAAAAATGATATTTTAATACATTTTAATTTATATATCCCTCTGCTGCCATCACAATATAATAATCCTCCCCCCTCCCCAAGGAGCTCATTACTGGTAACCTTATTCACTGCTTAGGAACAACACAAAAATTTATTTGGCTACTGACTTCTATAAGGTGGAGGTCCTGCCCCAGTCGGGCAGCTCCAAATTCGAACGGGAAACCCGTTATGCCCTACCTCTCTTAAAATATTAACTGTAGTTTGTTTGTCCTGTCCACAGGAGGCCATCACCTCGGATAACGCAATGGTATCATATCACGCCTTGGGCGTCGTCGCAGGCTCGCGCCGCAATGACAAACTGTCCACAATGAAGCTAGTCGCCCGTCTAGCCAGGTCTTCGCTAAAGTCCCCTTACTCCCTCTGCCTCCTCATCCGCCTCGCCGCCCAACTCATCGAAGGCGACGACTCGGACGCAGCCCAACCCTACATTGAATTCATCGAGTCTTGCCTGAGACATAAATCCGAAATGGTGGTTTACGAGGCTGCTCGTGCAATCGTCCACATTAGGAAAACGGCCAGAGACCTGGCGCTCGCTGTTACAGTCCTACAGCTCTTCTGCGCGTCTTCTAAGGCTACCGTACGGTTCGCAGGCGTCAGGACCTTGGCTAAACTGACCGCGAAACATCCTTCAGCAGTGTCTGTAGTCGCAGTTGATTTGGAGAACTTGTTATCAGATACAAATCGGTCGATTGCTACGCTCGCCGTTACAACTCTATTAGCTATAGGAGCGGAGAGTTCTATAGATCGTCTGATGAAGCAGATTTCAAGCTTCGTATCGGAAATATCTGATGAGTTCAAAATCGTCGTTGTCCAAGCGATTAGACGTCTGTGCACTAAATTCCCAAGGAAACACCAAGCGTTGGCCGCGTTCTTAGCCGGTATGTTGAGAGACGAAGGCGGGCTCGAGTACAAGGCTGCTATAGCAGATGCCATCATATCCCTGGTGGAGGAAAACCCTGATGCCAAGGAGGCGGGATTAGCTCACCTATGCGAGTTCATCGAAGACTGCGAGCACACGGCTTTGGCCGTTCGAATCCTACATTTACTCGGACGCGAAGGTCCAAAGTCGCGTCAACCGTCTCGCTACATTAGGTTCATTTACAACAGAGTAATTCTCGAGTCTGGACCGGTGAGGGCAGCAGCGGTGTCTGCCGTCGCTCAGTTCGGAGCGCAAAGGCCTGAACTATTGCCAAACGTGAAGGTGTTGCTTGCCAGATGTCACGTCGATGATGATGACGAAGTGAGAGACAGAGCTATTTACTATAGCGCCATTTTGGACACTGGTGATGAGCAGTTGATTAACGATTACATAGTGAACGTGCCGAAGTTCAACCCAGTATTGCTAGAGAAAGCGTTGAGAGACCATCTGGCCACACAGCCCGATGAACCGTTCAATCTCATGACAGTACCAATTGAAGAAGAGCCTAAAGAATCGAAACAGGCTGCGGTGGAAATCGAAGCACGGAAGCCGGTTCAAATGTCCATCGAAGAGCTCTACACTGAACAGTTGGCTGCTGTGCCAGGCATTGAACGACTCGGGCCGGTGTTTAAGACAAACTCACCGGTGGAACTGACCGAAGCAGAAACGGAATACAGAGTGCGATTACTAAAGCATGTCTACGCGAGACACGTGGTCTTACAGTTTGAATGCCTCAACACACTAAGCGACCAAATCCTCGAGCAAGTGCACGTGAGGCTCGACACCCCTCCGGAGTACGAAATAAAGGCCATTGTCCCGTGCCAGCAGTTGACTTATGACAGGTTGGGTAGCGTCTTTGTGGTCGTTGAGTATCCTAGCGCGTTCTTGGATAGCTTGGGGACGTTTGGTGCAACCCTGGAGTTTGTCGTTAGGGATTGCGACCCCACCACTGGAGCGCCTGACCCGGGCGAGGGGTATGCTGACACCTACCCGTTGGAGGAGTTCGAGATGGGCTGCTCCGATCAGATCAGAGCTAGGGCTGGCGCAGACGATTGGGAACAGACCTGGGAACGAGCCGCCAATGTCCCAGAGGCTACTGACACGTTTGTCTTACCACAGAATGACTTGAACGAGTCTTCCAAAGCGGTTTGCGAGCATCTAGGGCTGCCAAAAGCAGCGATTTCAGGTGACACTGTGAAGGTAATTCGAGGCGGTGGGATATTCAGAGGTGGCGCCCCTGTGCTCGTCAAAGCGCGTCTCGTCGCTTCCACTGGTGGTGTTACCATGCAGTTGGCGGCTCGCTCGCCGAGGGAAGATGTCGCGCAGCTACTTTTGGCCGCGGTCGGTTAAGTTTAGTAGTGAATGTTTTTTTTATGGGGTGTCCAAACAAACGGGACGCTGGGAAGAGTGTTCTAAGTTAACTAATGTATTAATTGATTTTTAAGCTCGTTTTGATAATAATGTCTATGATGATTTTCATACTTATAAACTTCAGTTTTTTTTTACATAAATAGGATTTTTTCTTAAACTTCAGAAAGTAGGATAGATGCTCTAATATGTTTATAGAAATAAATAAAAAAAAACATTCTAAGTTATCAGTTATCCTAACATTATTTTCGCATAATCTAGTTACAAAACAATTATACATGTAGAATTAACGTTTTTATTAATTTTTTATCAAATTAATAGTTTTGCAAAAAGCCCATAAAACCATGTATCGGAGAGTAGTACTCCCTTTAATAATGTTGTCATTTTGTCATCTTCGGAGCTACATGTTTTATTGCATCGTCATGAGGATATAATATATATATATCCTCACGCCTTCCCACAAGGGTCCCCGAAGGGGTAGGCAGAGGTGTATAGGTAATACCCACACACCCACTTTCCGCCAGAGGTATATTGACAACACCCTATAACTTGTAGGAGACAACTGTTCTATTTACTGAGACAAACTCTATTAAAAAAACCGTTGGCAACCAAGGGATTAGACCTATTATGCTGCCAACACAGTATAACTCTCTGAACAGAGTGGCAACGCGCAAGTGACACTTCGGTATCGTGAGCGTAAATAGGCTACGGTAACCGTTTCCCATCAGGTGGGCCGTATGCTTGTTTGCCACTCTTGTTGTATAAAAAAAAGGATATATCAATGATACACTTAATTAAAAACAGTGTTCTGTTTGTTCGAACATCCTGTATATATAATATATACAGACCTGTATTTATAGCAACCTGTATAATTATAGTATATACCTGTATTTATAGCATTATGTGTATTTACAAAATACATGTATTAATATGATTCCAAGCTTTGTATTTATTTAATTGAATAACGGAAGCTATAGATAGTGCCATCCACGAAGACACGCCCCACTATTCTTCCCTATAGGTTTATAGTGTAAGTGCAACTTTCCACTAATATTTCAGTATGGGAACTATATTTTGTGTCATCAAAGTTTATATCCACCACGAAATTCGAGACCAAATCAGGGACGTCTTGAAAAAAAGGCCAGGTCAAGAGTACCCTAAACCGAAGAGCATGTATGAAGGGAATAATGAAAGTAGACGAAGCGAAAGAAGTATGTAAGGATCGTAGCAAGTGGAAAGAAGTGGCC
Organism: Drepana arcuata; assembly: GCA_016069955.1. Classification (NCBI taxonomy): domain Eukaryota; kingdom Metazoa; phylum Arthropoda; class Insecta; order Lepidoptera; family Drepanidae; genus Drepana; species Drepana arcuata. Next base: position 22,622 of record JACCPG010000507.1, on the reverse strand, counting down.
TCTGCCTACCTCTGCGGGAAAGAGGCGTGATTATATGTATGTATGTATGGAAGTGATTAGTCACACCACGAGCTGAACGGTAAAGGAAAACATCGAGAGGAAACCTGCATACGTCTGAGAAGAAATTCAAAGGCGTATGTATAGTCGTGCTTGAGTAACGGCGATGGACTCGCCATCTGTCACGTTGGCACCTAATATACCTCTGGCGGAAAGTGGGTGTGTGGGTATTACCTATACACCTCTGCCTACCCCTTCGGGGACCCTTGTGGGAAGGCGTGAGGATATATATATATATATATATATATATATATATGTATGTAAGATCTTATAAAAAATTGTGTCCAAAGCGTGGTTACCTACCTAAAAGTAAGTAGGTAATATAATATTATTCAAGATGTAAATAGTAACGACACAGATTTCCTACTATTGTTCGTACGGATGTATACTATAGGTATACATCCGTACAGGATATGTTCTATGTTCTATGCTCTTAAAAAAAAATGCAATTAAAATCGAATATTTTTCAAACGTTGAATATTTCGTGGAAATATATTGTAAAATAAAACTCTTCAGACGTTCCATTACTTTTATTTATAACAATTTTGCGATAATATCTCAATATAAAACTGAATCGCAGATGTCTTATTCCTCTGCCGTTACAGTATACATTGTAATCTTTGGTCGTGGCCGAGTGTCGAGTGGCGTGATGTCTCTCGGCGCCATTTCGGCGCCAACGCACCTGATCGGCTCCGGCTGCTCCCGATTACTCCCGACTAGATAGAGGCGCGTAACAATATCGATATTTTTACTCTAACCCACTACAGCATTCATACGCCGTTACAACATTGTAGAACTGAATACCTAATTTAAATTACGCTTTTCCGAGCCTACTGTACAGCACTTTACACATGCAGCCTGTGAGCTAAGTACACTCGCAAGTCGTACAGCGCCTTCAGAGTTCAATATAACAACGCGTTCAGGGTGCTGGTGGGGCTTCCCCGCTTCTGCAGCGCGTCAGGGATGTTTGCTGACGCCCGTGTAGACTGATTTTACACTACAATGCGGAAAAGGTGCGCTTCCCTGGTGCGCAGGGTGAGGGCCAGCTCCAACAGCATCCTGAACATGATAGCTCTCAGGCTGGATTGTTTGTACGTGAATCGCTGCTGTGCTATTTCACATGGAATAGTACAGAGGTGAATCATAATTATATCCTCACGCCTTCCCACAAGGGTCCCCGAAGGGGTAGGCAGAGGTGTATAGGTAATACCCACACACCCACTTTCCGCCAGAGGTATATTAGTTGCCAACGTGACAGATGGCGAGTCCATAGCCGTTACTCAAGCAAGACTATACATACGCCTTTTAATTTCTTCTCAGACGTATGCAGGTTTCCTCTCGATGTTTTCCTTCACCGTAAAGCTCGTGGTGTGACTAATCACTGTACTTAAGTTCAGAAAAACTCATTGGTACAGTCGGTATTCGAACTTGCGACCTTTGCGTCGCAGGCAACTGCTCAAACCACTCGACCACCACGGCTTATTATGGATAGGTAAGCTCTGTTATGTAAAAACATATTTATGAGGACGGACTACATACATACCTATGTATTGGTAGACGAGACCAGTACGTAGATACCTACGAAACGAACTGTCAATGAATTGAATTATAACAATATTATAAGGAATAATTTTATGGGTTCCGTATTTTTTTTTAAAGTTAATAATCTATACATACATATCATCACGCCGAGTCCCTAACAGCAGGCAGAGTGAATAGAGCGCCAATTCTCTCTAGCCTTACATAGCTCTTTCGCTTCGTCCACATTCAGTCTGTTCATAAATGCTCCCCCATACATGAATCTGTTGAAGTCTGCGCGTAAAAAGTTGTGGTAAATTAGAAATAATTACTAAGTTTTATACAAATCTTACAGAACGCTTAAAACACGTTTAATGGGTTTAGTACCGCGCAGGTTTTCGATGGCAGCGCTCGTGTAACACAGTTTCGTAGTAGTTTTGTATAAAATAAGTGTATTTCTACATCGCAAAGGTAAGACATTATACGCAAAATAGTCAGGTTTGAAAATTTTGTATTAAGGACCAACGGACACTATGGACCAATCAAATCGATGTAAATGAAAGACAATCTAACTTTGTGATAGATTCTAAGAACTTTTTTAACTTTAGTTGTCTTGACGTGTGATTTTATAATCGTTGACATGCGAGCTAACTGCAAACCTAATCCTTGTTTGTACTGCTTTTGTACTCGCAGCTTCACGAATCCGTAATTAATTAGAGAATTGAGAGAGGCAGTAGTATTCAGACTGTCATGCCATCACCATGGTGGGCGAAACTAAATGTATAAAGGTTCTTGACTCTACAATATACAAATCAGAAAGCAAAGCAGGTTTATTTTATTTCTCATTTTCGTTGTTATTTCTAAGAGATTGACATAAAAAGTTTTTCTTTACACTTTCGGTCATTGGATACATATTCATAAGAGACTAAGGTCCGGTGTTTTGAGGTCTCTCAGGTGATTAAAAGTGACTTTAACTGTTCTTAAAAATATTTTAATTTAAGCATTAAGGAAATCTTGATAACTGATTTTGGAAAAAGCCATCGTTTAGTTTTCTTTAATTTATCATTAAATAATAATATAGTAATAATATATCCTCACGCCTTCCCACAAGGGTCCCCGAAGGGGTAGGCAGAGGTGTATAGGTAATACCCACACACCCACTTTCCGCCAGAGGTATATAGATGCCAACGTGACAGATGGCGAGTCCATCGCCGTTACTCAAGCACGACTATACATACGCCTTTGAAATGCTTCTCAGACGTGTGCAGGTTTCCTCTCGATGTTTTCCTTCACCGTAAAGCTCGTGGTGTGACTAATCACTGTACTTAAGTTCAGAAAAACTCATTGGTACAGTCGGGGTTCGAGCTTGCGACCTTTGCGTCGCAGGCAACTGCTCGAACCACTCGGCCACCACGGCTCCTTTAAAAATCTTAATTTAGCATTAATGTGTCAAAAAAAGCACACGGCCCGCTTTATGGTAATCGGTAACCGCCGACTGTGGACGCTAACACCAGGGGTATCGCTCGCGCGTTACTGACCCAATTTTCGATACAATGCCAGTCTATGGCTTTGAAAAATCTACTCCTTGCTGGTTCGATCGAGTAGATTTTTCAAAGCATAGACTGGCTCTACATTCTACACCGGTATTCGTATTTCGTACCACACAAGATGTGCTCTTAGCTGTTTTCTTGCCACTAAACAAGTACCTATGGCTGAAGACAAGTTTGCACGAACAATTCTAAGCTACGCGTTAATAAATAACGTGTTTTAATTAAACAACTAAAATTCAGACTTTTGACCGACTTTTTTTACTGTTTCGTAGTTATTTTATAGTTTGTTTTTAGGTTAGGTTTTCTTTTTAATTTAGTTTATTATGCTTCGTGTTTATATGTGTAGTCATTATTGTACGTCCGTAATAAACAAACTGTTGAGACTTTTATTTATCGAATGTAAATTTTCACAATTGTACACTAGTAAGCTTATGCCAAAGACTACTATTTAATATTTGTTTATACATCATTGATTGTACCTCAGAACAATAACTAAAGCAGATTGTACATAGTTTTACAATAAATGTATTACTTATATTCATTAATGTCATCTGGATCTGTCATCTGGTTGTTTTTTTTAATCGCCTTTTAAGGTTTCAGTTACACCATTGACAATATTTTGAAAATAGATGACAGTTTGCCACGTTTTGGAGGGAACGTAGATGAATTGTCAAAGGAATTTTCCAAGGTTCTAGTTTGCAAAAGTGGATGTTTTTGTACGTGACCTTGTGATATTATTACCTTGGTCGCTTTTTATTTATTATTTCGTGGCATTGAATTAACACTTAACTCCGCCTATACCTGTACAAGGTAGCTTGCTCTCCGACAAGACAAGGCAAGGCAATAGACAAGAGTTCTATTAAGAGATTTTTAATGGAGACTAATGAAGCATAAATATAGATATAGATAGTGCCATCGACGAAGATGCGCCCCAACAATTTCTAGTCGAGGGGTTCGTGGGATGCGGGGAGTATGACCCGAGTCTATTAATTGTAGTGTGCGTGTACACTCAATTAGTACTATCTATATACGTGTCTGTCTATATATTGTGTAATATCTACGAAAATTGTTACAGAATATGTAATTTGATCCTTTTTCACGTAAAAACAACTGAACGCAATATGACACGAAACATTTAAACTTCTCTTATTATTTCGAAGGAACGTAAGATATGATTGTCTTATGTCTAAAACGGGTTATCCGATAAATTTTCCCAAAGCAAACCTGTTTCCCCTCAACTCCTGCCACTCCAGTAAGGGACATAATATTACGTATATACGTGTTGTATTCGAATGACCCTGCGGGCAATTTCCATAAACGTAGTGTTAACGGTAAACCGACGCTCAAGGTATGTAGGTACACTCGCGTGCGTTCATATTGGACTATACTATTTAATTTTTTTTTTAATTTGTATTTTAGAACATGTATTCTAAAATATGTATTCAGTTACAAAAATAACAAATTTCATAAATGACCAGAGTCCCCTTTAAAGTGTAAATCCAGTCAACAGATATCGGCATCTGTTAGAATCGTTTGGAGCTAACAAATAATTGTGACTGTCAAATAATACACAAATAATTTGCAATAAAATAATATTGCGACCATAAATTGTGATGTAAGCTATCCTATCTTTCAAGTTGGATCAAACTGCACACGGTGTGCAAATTTAATTATAATCGGTTAAGTAGTTTAGGAGTCCATCGCGGACAAACAACGTGACACGTAATTTATTGTGTACGCGTAAGTTACCTACCTGGATCTTATCGATCGGACGCTCAAGGACGGGAACATCAAGAGTACTCGAAACCGACGAACATGTATGAAGAGACTGCTGAATGTGGACGAAGCGAACGAGCTATGTAAGTCTTGAGAGAACTGGCGCTCTATACTCTTTAAACCCCGTTAGGGACTCGATGATGGACATGATCGAGGACATGATGATATGTATGTATGTATATTATTGACCAGTAAAAAAAACCTTCCACGTTTATCAACTTGACGCAGGTAAAACAAAAAATGTGTTGATTTCCACAAAGCATGACAACTTATGCTCGCGACTGTACCTAGCGCACGCGGAGATCGTCTCTCGTTGGTCTTACAACATATTATGGTACACTTAAATTCTGTGGGCAAGGTTTTCATGTATTTGGTGAGCAGTAAATCATATGCAACGCGCAAGTGATACTTCGGTATCGTGAGCGCAAATAGGCCATGGTAACCGTTTTCCATCAGCTTGGCCATTTGCTTGTTTACCACTCTTGTTGTATAAAGAAAAACATTATAAAAGGGCGGGGTGTTTTTGTGATTTACACAATATATAAAAGAAATATATATATAATCCTCACACCTTCCCACAAGGGTCCCCGAAGGGGTAGGCAGAGGTGTATAGGTAATACCCACACACCCACTTTCCGCCAGAGGTATATTGGGTCCCCACAGATGGCGAGTCCATCGCCGTTACTTAAGCACGACTATACATACGCCTTTGAATTGCTTCCCAGACGTATGCAGGTTTCCTCTCGATGTTTTCCTTCTCCGTGAAGCTCGTGGTGTGACTAATCACTGTACTTAAGTTCAGAAAAACTCATTGGTACAGTCGGGACTCGTGCCTGCGACCTTTGCAATAATTTCCTTTAAAGAAAAAAAATACGAAAATATTACGACAGTAAAGATTGTTATTATCCTAATATTTTCGTGATCTAGTAACAGGCTCTACTATATCTTTATAACATTACTTGTATGTGTTTGTATGTAAGTATATATTAGTGTTATATATATATAAATAAAAGAAAGCCGTGGTGGCCGAGTGGTTCGAGCAGTTGCCTGCGACGCAAAGGTCGCAAGTTCGAATCCCGACTGTACCAATGAGTTTTTCTGAACTTAAGTACAGTGATTAGTCACACCACGAGCTTTACGGTGAAGGAAAACATCGAGAGGAAACCTGCATACGTCTGAGAAGAAATTCAAAGGCGTATTTATAGTCGTGCTTGAGTAACTGCGATGGACTCGCCATCTGTCACGTTGGCACCTAATATACCTCTGGCGGAAAGTGGGTGTGTAGGTATTACCTATACACCTCTGCCTACCCCTTCGGGGACCCTTGTGGGAAGGCGTGAGGATATATTATTATATTTTAGTGTTATATATATAAATAAAAGAATGTTTCTCTGTAGGATGTCCTTTATGGAATGAAATATGGACCGATTTTAATAACATTTTCTGTGCTTCTACAAGTGGATTCGAGAATGATTTATATTAACAATTGGACCCGATAGGTGACGCCACTGGGTCCGTAACATTAATTATTCAAGCGAAGCTGGACGGGAGAACTAGTCTAGAATACAATTGAGTAATTTGAGACGCGTTCAATCTCCCTGGCCATCTGATACGTGCACAGTCTGGCTCAATTACCTGGCTACAATAGTATCATTTACATTTTATATATTTTATTTTGCAAAGTTTGGAAATAAAACCTGGCAATTGGCCTAGACATCGCGTGGTACAGTTAACGTTCGGTGGCTTTTGAATAACATTTCGGATTTCGCTACTTTCAAGTATCTCACTGAAAAATGTCAGTTAAGCGCTTAAAAGGTCAAATTTCTAATTTATTTTATTGCTGTTATGTTTACACACATGTAAGCATGCAGTGTCTCTTAAAGAAGACAACTGTTCTTTAAGAGACACTGCATGCTTATATTATACAATTTATAGTGTAATAATAATATAATAATATATCCTCACGCCTTCCCACAAGGGTCCCCGAAGGGGTAGGCAGAGTACAGGCAGGTAAGCGCAGGCAACTGCTCGGACCACTCGGCCACCACGGCTCTCGATATATTATATTATATTGTTAGCTTCTATATTATCTCATAAGTATTTTGCTTATATATTGTATTGGTTTTGTACTCAAAATAATATGTCAATCAATGAACGATTGAAATTTAATTTTACGCGGATGAAACCGCGGGGCATAGCTAATTATTAAAATGTTTAATAGTTTTTACGTTAATGCGACTGACTTCTGAAACAGCCGCGAGAAAAAACTAGTTTATATGGCAAGGTCAGATCCAAAGTATAAAATCGCTAATTCTAGTGAATGAATTAAAAAAAAACTCTAGTACACTGTGACGAACAAGATTTCAGCCTCAAAAGACTCATACCTTCTTATTTCATAGCGTTAAGAAATAAAATTAATATAAAAAAAGAAAACAACGTATACTAGTAATTTATATCAGTACTTTGGTAGGTTATTGTAATGTATATTATTTTAAGCGGCGATATTTTACTTATAGGTACAGACTCAAAGTTCAATATGAATAAAACCTCATAAACTTTACCTCCTTAATAAAATAACCCATTAAACAATATATAGTCATACACATTATCTCTCTTTCACAAAAAACATCATTGGTATAAACTGGTTTGCGGGCGACTACTCAATAAATATATAAAAGTGCCTGGCTGGAGGCCTAGGTCTCGCCATTGACCGGTTAACTAGCAAAAGTTCCCGGAACTCACGCTACGAGAGACAATACAAAAAAAAAAACCACGCAATGTGCAGAATATTGAGCTGGGTACAGATATCTATTAATGATAACACTGTTTTTATGAATCTGTGAATACTAGGATGACCTTGGCGGTAAGTATAGGTGTATAGGTATCGTAGAGGTCGGTTTACGTCAATGTTTACTCTGCTGTGATTGAAGTTTGGACAATAATTTGTCCTCATACATGGAGGTAATATATTTGAATATGTCAGACAAGGTGTGAACGTGATTGAGGTATTATTGATATCCTACTAGTGTTATAAATGCGAAAGTTTGTTGGTGTGTAGAATCCTCTTTGCGCAAAATTGTTCATTCATTCATCGAAATTCTAGGAAATATTGCACAGATATACACGATGAGCTGGATTAAATAGGTTTAAAATTATTAAGGTTGGATTAAAAAAAATATTTAGGATATCATAAGGGAATGAAATGTTTATTTTTCTTCGGATTCTTTTTAATGATAAATATATAATATCATAAAATGTTTACCTTAATATTAACATAAGTATACTAACTCGTGTTGAGTAACGGCGACGGACTCGCCATCTGTCTCGTTGACACCTAAAATATATCTCTAACGGAAAGAGGGTGTGTGTGTGGGTGCTACCTATATGACTTTACTCTTTGTATACACCTCCGCCTTTCCCTTCGGGGACCCTTGTGGAAAGGCGTGAAGATATATAATATTAGTATTTTATATATAGATAATAATATTTAAAAAAAGGCAACTCAATTTGCTAGGTGTGGCAATTTTTTTTATCTGTGGCATGTTTGTTTTGTTTTAATTTCGCCCTCTGTCAAACAGCTCTCCCTTTTCGAAAGGGCGTTCATTCGAAGTTCGATTGAGAAAATCGACATTAACAAGTTCTCATCATAAAAAAATCTCTTTTACAGCTAAGTAGTGGCAGAATCAGCGACGGGTAAGAAAAATGTCTGAAGAATCGCAAGTTCGCCGGTTTTATTCAAGCAAAAACTTCTTTATTACCGGCGGCACCGGCTTCGTCGGACTATGCTTGATTGAGAAAATACTGCGCTGTATTCCCGATTCTGGCAAATTGTACCTGCTGATGCGACCCAAGAAGGGTAAAGAAATATCTCAGAGACTGGAAGAGTTTCCCAAACACCCGGTAAGCACTTTTGATCGATTGATAACAATGGCGGTCGAATTCCGGCTTGTTTTCGTCTTTTTCTTATTCCAATGTCGCACAATCTCGCCTTTTTCATTCACATAAGAATCTAGTAGGAATTTACCAAATTTCTGTACATATTATATGTACATTCAATATTTATATTAATTTTAAATACTTGATCCATGACTTGTGGGTCTGTGTGTTTATTAAATTTCGCAATATAGGTAATTATACCCTTAATTCAATAGTGTTCTTATAAAGTACATATAAAGATATTCAATAATAGAGGCCCACCAGTATCGGGATCAGGTACTAAGGTACTGGTAGCTAGGGTCCCAAAGAATATATTGATAGTGGCATCCATGAAGAAATCCTCCAACCAGGTAGGATGACGATTTGCGAAAGACTGCTGGCAGATGCTGGATGCGGCAAGCTGAAGACAGGGCACTATGGCGCTCATTAGGGGAGGCCTATGTCCAGCAGTGGACTAGAGGGGGCTGATGATGATGATGATGATGATCCATGAAGAAAGAAGCATCCAAGCATCCAAGAAATGCTAATGTGACAGATTACTCAAGCACAGACTATACATACGCCTTTGAATTGCTTCTCAGACGTATGCAGGATTCCTCCTGATGTTTCCTTCACCGTAAAGCTTGTGGGTCAGAAAACTCATTGGTACAGTCGGGATGCAAACATGCAATCTTTTAATAATAGAATTAAATTTTCAGGTGTTTGAAAAGCTCCTAGAGACAAACTCGGCAGATGTATTCAAGAAGCTGGTCCCGATAGCTGGTGATGTTGGTGATGAGGGCCTCGGTCTGAGTGCTGCCGACCGACAGACCCTCATTGATAACGTCAATGTGGTGATACACTCTGCAGCAACGTTGGACTTCCAAGACAAGCTGAGACTTACAGTCAATGTTAACCTCCTCGGTACCAGGAGGGTCACGGAGCTGTGCAAGCAGATGAAGGGCTTAAAAGTGGGTCTTACTGTCACCTGTCATGGATCTTGACCAGTTATTAAGACACAAAATTTACAATCCTTTCAAAGCTGTCACAGCTTGTCACTTGCAGTACTTAATTATAATGTCATTTACTGTCATCTGTCATAGTCTAAAGCTCATTTGTTGTTTTATCCCTTTACTGGGACGAGTTTTAGTATGTGTGACGTGTGTTATCATTAATTTCGCACACACACACACACACACACGCACGCACACACACACAGACCACACACAAATTATATAATCTGTCACGGCCTGTCACGTGAGTTGTCACAAATTTGAATTATCGTATTATTAGGTAATGATCCACGTATCGTCGGCGTATGTCAACTCCTACCTGACGGAGGTCCACGAGAAGATATACGACGCGCCGGAAGATGCCGAGAAGGTCATATCTCTCGTGAACACGCTCTCGGATGACGCTCTCAACGAAATTGAACCCAAGTATGTTTGCTTTAAGGTGCTATTTCGTATGTACATTGAATAGACTAGAATTGTGTAGCTCACAAAGCACAAATTCCATATCCCATATTTTGAAATAATACTAGTTTTTATTAACATTATTATGTATATTAATTAGCAAGTTTTGTGGCATGGTTTTGCCCATGTGAAATTTTATTCAGGCTTTTTTTATTTAACTTTATGCACAATAACAGTGCATTGGTGGAATGAATCCTTAAGCATTTTCTACCAGTCAACCACCCTTGATATAGAGACATTAAAGCAAAAATTAAAAAAATAATAATTTGACCTGATTTATACATACATACATATAATCACGCCTCTTTCCCGTAGGGGTAGGCAGAGACCACTTCTTTCCACTTGCTACGATCCTTACATACTTCTTTCGCTTCGTCCACTTTCATTATTCTCTTCATACATGCTCTTCGGTTTAGTGTACTCTTGACCTGACCTTTTTTCAAGACGTCCCTAATTTGGTCGTCCGCCTAGGTCTACCCCTTCCAACACTTTCATCCACACTCGCCTTATACACTTTTTTCGTCAATCGTTTTTTTTTTTATGTAGATATTTATATATAATATACCTCTGGCGGAAAGTGGGTGTGTGGGTATTACCTATACACTTCTGCCTACCCCTTCGGGGACCCTTGTGGGAAGGCGTGAGGATATATTATATATATTATTATTATATATCATTATTCTATCTAAACAATAATATACAGGCATGTATGCCAACAAAAACATACACAAACAAGTGTCTACCTGGATTCTATATGTATCACTTAGTCTATCATCACCATCATAATATATCATCACGCCGAGTCCCTAACGGGATAGGCAGAGAGAATATATATATAGTATACTTAGTCTACTCTATGCCTAGGCCTCCAGCCAGGCACTTTATTTCTAAGCAACACAGCTAGGGGGTGCCCTTCGCCATTGACCGGTTAAGTAGCAAAAGTTCCCGGAACTCACGCTAAGAGAGATAATACAAAAAAAAAAACTACATATGCCAACATTTTTGGCGTGAAACAGGGTCACAAACATACATTCGCATTTATAATATAAGTAGTTTTCATGGCATTGAATACAGGTCCTTTGATCGAATACATTTTAAAATATTTACATAATTGTGTATAATGTATTCAAATACGCCATCAATACGTATTTCAATGCATCTCGGAGTTTATTGTAAATCATTTAAATTTTATGTAATTATTCGGGGACCCTTGCGGGAAGGCGTGAGGATATTATATTATATTATTTTATATTTATAAATGAAGAATATAAAAGAAGTACATACACATACATATCATCACGCCAAGTCCCTAACGGGGTAGGCAGAGGGCATAGAGCGCCAGTTCTCTCTAGACTTACATACCTCTTTCGCTCTCTTCATCATCTCATTCATCAGTCTCTTCCTACATGCTCGTCGGTTTCGAGTACAATACAATATTTATTTATTTATTTAGACACAAGCTTACTTATATATGTATATAATATATGACTTAAATACAGTGATTAGTCACACCACGAGCTTTACGCTGAAGGAAAACATCGTGAGGAAACCTGCATACGTCAGAGAAGAAATTCAAAGGCGTATGTATAGTCGTGCTTGAGTAACGGCGATGGACTCGCCATCTGTCACGTTGGCACCTAATATACCTCTGGCGGAAAGTGGGTGTGTGGGTATTACCCATACACCTCTGCCTACTCCTTCGGGGACCTTTGTGGGAAGGCGTGAGGATATGTATTTTTATTTTTAATATATGACACTGTCTATACCGTTACAGACTTGCAAGCCAATTGTATTGTGTGACGATAGTATATATTGCATGTGTCCAGGCTCCTGAAGGACCACCCCAACACGTACACGTTCACCAAGCACCTGGCTGAGCACGAGGTCGTGAAGTGCTCGCAGCTCTTCCCCTGCACCATCGTCAGACCCACCATGAGTGAGTCAACTTGTCTAATTGTTTTGTAGAATATTGCAATGTAGTGGGAGTTAGTTAGGCTCCTCTGCCTACCCCTTCGGGGACCCTTGTGGGAAGGCGTGAGGATATAGTTAGGTGGTATGTATATAAATACCGTGTCAACTTTAGCCGTGGTGGCCGAGTGGTTCGAGCAGTTGCCTGCGACGCAAAGGTCGCAAGTTCGAATACCAACTGTACCAATGAGTTTTTCTAAAACTTAAGTACAGTGATTAGTCACACCACGAGCTGAACGGTGAAGGAAAACATCGAGAGGAAACCTGCATACGTCTGACAAGAAATTCAAAAGGCGTATGTATAGTCGTGCTTGCGTAACGGCGATGGACTCGCCATCTGTCACGTTGGCACCTAATATACCTCTGGCGGAAAGTGGGTGTGTGGGTATTACCCATATACCTCTGCCTACCCCTTCGGGGACCCTTGTGGGAAGGCGTGAGGATATATTATATTATTATTAACTTTTTATAAGGACACTTAATTAGTTAATATTATTTAATTAATTATATAAATAAAAAAAAAACATTTGCAGGACTTTTGTAGTGGCCGAAGTTGATAAGAAGTAACTGCAGCTATGTATAGACAGTGCCATCCATGACTATCCTAGTATCCTTACTAGGATAGTAGATAACGGGTCAAAATGTTTAAAATATTGAATTGTCATCGGTCCTTAATAAGTATGCCAAATTTCGAGTTAATCCGACGTTTTGAAGGGGGTTAAAATCATGTTCAAAGATTCCTTTACATACTAACATACATACGTCTCAAGCTAATAAAAGCGTATTAATATTAATAGTGGGGCGCGTCTTCGTGGATGGGGCTATCCATAAAGCTATACAGGTGTATGGATAAACCTTAATACTGGTGGTTCCCGATACTTGCGCGAACAACCGAACAAACATGCAGTACAGATTTATCTATACTAATATTATAAAGAGGAAAGATTTGTATGTTTGTATTGAACAGACTCCGAAACTACTGGACCGATTTGAAAAACTCTTTCCCCATTGGAAAGCTACATTCACCCTGAGTGACAAAGGCTATGTTTTCTTTTATAAAAAAAATCTTTTGTCCAACAGTGTGGAGCCGGGACGGACCGATAGCTTTTTATATATTTATTTATCAAACCAATATTCGTTTTTAAATATAATTGTGTTATTGTTTCAGTCGTGGCGTCGTGGAAGCAACCAGTCCCCGGGTGGACTTGCTCGAAGGTCGGCCCCCAGGGCTTCCTCATGGGCGCCGCCAAAGGTACGCAAGGCACTGCCTACCGCACTACACACACGCACATGTCGATATTACTAGATGACACCGTGTCGATACCTACACACATACATACATACATACATAGATAAATACCCCGGGACAATTCCACACAAATTGCCATAGTCCCAAAGTAAGCAAAGCTTGTGTTATGGTAACTAGACAACGATATATTTACTTATATAGATAGATATATACATAAATACATAGGACATCCAAGACTTAGGTACAAATATTCGTGTTCATCACACAAATCTGCCCTCAGCGGGATTCAAACCCGCGACCTCAAGTTTCGCAGTCAGGACCTAACCACTAGACCAGACGTAACGCCAAGTATATATATATCAAGGACTAAAGTACAATCACACAAAAATAACAGCGGGAATATAATCCGTGACCCTTGAGGTTTTGCAGTCAGGAGCTCTAACCACTAGACGGCCGTCCACGTCTAAAAGACGCGCCCCACTTTTCTTCCCTAAAGTTTGTGTAAGTGTGCAACCTTCCACTAATGTGTGAGTATTGTCGGTACACACTGATTACCTATGAGTGCACACGCGCACTACAATTAATAGACTCGGGGCATACTCCCCGCATCCCGCGACCCCTCGACTAGAAATTCGTGGCGCGTCTTCGTGGATCGCAAAAAACTTTCGTGTTCATATTCATAGGATAAAGGTTTGTTTTTGTTTGTTTACGAACAGGTGTCATCCGCCGTCTGCCGCTCGCCAAGGAGAAGATAGCCGACTACATCCCCGTGGATGTGGTTGTCAATCAGCTGCTGGTCGCAGGTTGGAATGCTGTTGAGACTAAGTAAGTACTTGTGGTGACCGCTTGCCCAATTGCACAAGGTTTCTGGGTTCAAATTATACCATATATGCAGGATTATATATTATGTATCCTCACGCCTTCCACCCTTGTAGGGTGAGCAGAGATTTGTAGTTAGTAGCTAAGCTCGTGGTGTGACTAATCACTGTACTTAAGTTCAGATCATTGGTACAGTCGGGATTCGAACTTGCAATCTTTGTGCTGCAGGCAACTACTCGAACCCCTCGGCCACCGCGGTTTTTTTTATATAATAATATATCTTCACGCCTTCCCACAAGGGTCCCCGAAGGGGTAGGCAGAGGTGTATAGGTAATACCCACACACCCACTTTCAGCCAGAGGTATATTAGGTGCCAACGTGACAGATGGCGAGTACATCGCCGTTACTCAAGCACGACTTTACTTTTTCTTCGTTTTCCTTCACCGTAAAGCTCGTGGTGTGACTAATCACTCTACTTAAGAAAAACAGAATAACTCAGATGATGACATGAAGTTCAGAAAAACTCATTGGTACAGTCGGGATTCGAACTTGCGATCTTTGTGTCGCATGCAACTGCCGAACCACTCGGCCACCACGGCTTTTTTTCTTTGATTACAAATAGTATTAGTAGATGAACGAATAGTATTTTATAATTGTAACTAGCTGGCCCGCCCAGCTTCGCCCGGGTGAAAAAGTAAAAAAAATACGTTTTAAAAAATGATTTAAAAAAAAGTTGTTTCATAAAATCCGTTCTTAGTTGACCTCTACACCGCGTAAAGAATACTCCTGCCAAATTTCAAGTCAATCGGCCTTATAGTTCCTGAGATTTCGTGATGAGTCAGTTCACAAATGGGACTGTTTCTCCCCAGGTCTGGTCTGACAGTCTACCACTGCTCGTCATCAACTCAGAAGCCGTTCACGTGGTCCTTACTGGAGAACTCGGTCAATGGAATGCTGCACAAGTACCCACTGAAGAGTGCTGTGTGGTGAGTATTTACCCAACTGCGCTACGAAATGAGGGTTCTTACTGTCGTTTGTAAGCCAAGGGGCTTAAACCACTAAGCTAAACCTGCGTAGCCCTCACAGGGTAGGCAGACTTTTAGATCTCTAGCTATATCTCTTTCTTTTTAAACTTGAGTGTTCATATCACTTGATAATTTTTTTTATTCAATATTGAAGCCGGTTACCGTAGCTTATTTACGCTCACGATACCATAATATCACTTGCGGGTTGCCACTGTATTCGGAGATTTATATTGTGTTGGCAGCCTAATAGAACTAATCCCTCTGCTGCACACAATATATCTATCCTCCCCCTCTTCAAGGAGCTCATTATTAATGTTTCCACCTGGCTATGGACTTCTAGAAGATGGAGGTCCTGTCATGTCTCATACCATCCCTGTATACAGATAGTGCCATCCACGAAGACGCGCCCCACCAATTTCTAGTTGAGGGGGTCGCGGCATGAGGGCAGTATGACCCGAGTCTATTAATTGCAGTGTGCGTGTGCATTCATAGGTAATCAGTGTGTACCGACAATACTCAAACATTAGTGGAAGGTTGCACATTTACACTATAACTACACTTCTCATCAGAAAATCTAAGCACCTTGCACCAAGTTTATATTTTGTAAGGATTATCAGAAAAATGTGTATATTTAGGAATATATGTCAAA
>JACCPG010000506.1:3421-34346 GCA_016069955.1 Drepana arcuata | reverse complement strand
AAACTAAAACCTCTTTACTATAAACTAAAGATCAAACCAAAGATGACAATGTATGATCAAACTGTCAAGTTGAATGACAAACGTCAAAGTATAATTTCCAAATTATTATAGTAATATTGAATTATGAATACTTCAAAATCGTAACTAGCGATGGTAACTGACCCGGTTTCGACATTCTTGATATGCTCTTGTTTGCTTGCGTGTTGGCGTAAGTAAAATTTCATAATAAAATTAACGTAATTATCGCGTAAACGCAAAGTCTACAGAGAACTGCTGCAATACTCTGCCTACCCCGTAAGAGACTCGACATGGCATGAATGAGGGTGTGATTGTAAAGATGAAGAAAGGCATGTTAGGTTGGTTTGTAAGGAGAGGCAGAGGAAGACCACGTTTCAACTACCTAGATCAAATCGATCGGTCACTCAAGGACGGGAACGTCAAGAGTACTCGAAACTGGTGAGCTTGTATGAAGAGACTGATGAATATGGGTGAAGCGAAAGCTGTACTCTACTTGCCTAGTACATGATCATAATATTTAGCAATAGAAAAGAAGGAGACAATATTGAGCTCTACCTATCTTTATCTATCTATCTATCTTAGCGCTTTCATTTGGTGAAACGAAAGTTAGATTTTAAGCCAATTCCTTACTCTAGATGCGTTGCTAACCCAAGTGGCTTTGAGAGCTAAAGTTTGCTAATTATCTTTCAGCAGCATGCCTGGTTCCTTGCTGCCTCGCCCTCCCAGTCCTCCCTTGCCCTCTCATAGTGGTAAAACAAATGAGGACATCACAACACAGTCAGCCAGATCTCAAGACATTTGAGAAACGTGCCAGCCGCTGTCGATTTTCGGTAATTATCTTGTAGATCGTAATGATAGATGTAGATAAAGCCGTGGTGGCCGAGTGGTTCGACTCAAAGATAATAATAATAATAATAAATTAATAAATACTTGGGACAATTCCACACATATTGACCTAGTCCCAAAGTAAGCAAAGCTTGTGTTATGGTAACTAGACAACGGTATATTTACTTATATAGATAGATATATACTTAAATACATAGGACATCCAAGACTAAGGTACAAATATTCGTGCTTATCACACAAATATCTGCCCTCAGCGGGATTCGAACCCGCGACCTCAAGTTTCGCAGTCAGGAGCTCTAAACACTAGACCAGACGGTCGTCTTGCAAGATCGCAAGTTGCAATCCCGTCTGTACCAATGAGTTTTTCTCAACTTAAGTACCTACAGTGATTAGTCACACCACGAGCTTTACGGTGAAGGAAAACATCGAGAGGAAACCCGCATACGTCTGAGAAGCAATTCAAAGGCGTATGTATAGTCGTGCTTGAGTAACGGCGATGGACTCGCCATCTGTCACGTTGGCACACAAAATGTTTCTCTGGCGGATAGTGGGTTTCTAGGAGGTTTCTAGGAGAAGAGGTAGTCAGAGGTGTATCGGTAGAAACCTATACACCTCTGACTACCTCTTCCGGTGAAGGAAACCTGCATAAGTTTGAGAAGAAATTCAAAGGCGTATGTATAGTCGTGCTTGAGTAACGGATACAAATTTGGACGTTAGATAGTAGTTTTTAGACGATATCTTGGCGCAAATTTTAATAAATATTGCTTTTTCATTTTCCAGTCCACCGATGGGAGGTTGTACAATTTGTTTTTAACGAAAGGAGGCTTCGTTGTCAAGAAAGGGGAGAGATTGTGAAACTTAATATACCTAATCTCTGCTTGATCCTCGTTTGCAATTATTACCTACCCTACTAATATTACAAATTTGAAAGTTTGTACGGATGTTCGTTATTACTCACGGCTGAACGGAATTGGATTCAATTTGGCACAGCGATAGATGAATAGCTAGATTAGCACGTACGTGTTTTATTCCCGAATAAAGGCTACCAAAATCATAATATATTATAAATTACGCGGCACGTTGTTTGTCCGCGATGGACTCCTAAACAATTTAAATTTGATTTTAATCTAATTTGCACACCGTATGCAGTTTGATCCAACTTGAAAGATGACAGTCACAATTATCTGTTAGCTCCAAACGATTCTAGCAGATGGCGATATCTGTTGACTGGAGTGACAATAATAATATATCCTCACGCCTTCCCACAAGGGTCCCCGAAGGGGTAGGCAGAGGTGTATAGGTAATACCCACACACCCACTTTCCGCCAGAGGTATATTAGGTGACAACGTGACAGATGGCGAGTCCATCGCCGTTACTCAAGCACTACTATACATACGCCTTTGAATTGCTTCTCAGACGTATGCAGCAAATTATTTGTCTATTATTAGACAGTCACAATTATCTGTTAGCTCCAAACGATTCTAACAGATGGCAATATCTGTTGACTGGAATGAGTAAGTATTTAAGTGGTTCGAGCAGTTGCCTGCGACGCAAAGGTCGCAAGTTCGAATCCCGACTGTACCAATGAGTTTTTGTGAACTTAAGTACAGTGATTAGTCACACCACGAGCTGTACGGTGAAGGAAAACATCGAGAGGAAACCTGCATACGTCTGAGAAGCAATTCAAAGGCGTATGTATAGTCGTGCTAGAGTAACGGCGATGGATTCGCCATCTGTCACGTTGGCACCTATACACCTCTGCCTACCCCTTCGGGGACCCTTGTGGGAAGGCGTGAGGATATATTATATTATTATTATTATTATTATTATTTTACTATGTAATACAACAAACACCTTAGCCACAGCAACGCGTGCCGGGTCTGTTTCATATAGATACAGTGCTAAAACTACACTAAAAATAAATAAAACACAAAAATTGCGAAATAAAAAACGACTAGCGAAAATTCTAGCTACTACCTCTGACGCGACTAAATGTCACTGAATTGACACTCACACGGCAATTCATCGCTGGAACTGTGGTTAGAACCTTGGTGTCTCCTGTTGCTCACTGCGTTGGGGTTCACCATCCCCATCCCCGGCATGGTGATGTTGAGAGGATCCATCAGCCGGCCATGCCCACTGCTGGACGTCAGATCGTCCGGGCTCAGATCTTCACTGGTCAAGGACACTGAGGTCTGCCCAACCAGGACCGTATTCGGTATATCCATCTGGCTATGTTGTGCCGGACTGTGCAGGAATGTGGTGGAGTCCACGTAGCTGGCGACGAGATTCTCCACCGGCATAGACGTTTCGGGTTTAATCTCTTGTTTTATGTTGATCACGCCGCTCGATGCGGATGCTGGGGACTGTATGCGGTCTGGCTCGTATCTGTCAAACCCTTGTATCCGACGTGACAGGTCGCCTATTGTCGTTTGTCGCATTGTCGTCGTGGAGGTGGTGGCAGTGGTGGTCGACGTCGAGCCGGACGCGCGCACGATTGTGGTGGATTTTTGTGGCTCGTCTATTGGAAGGTAAATCTATTACGGTTGGACTTTGTAAAGCTTAATTTACTTATGACCCGCGCCATGTCGCATTCAAAGAGTCCAGTCTTACCTCGAGAACTAAATCCTAAGCCCAGTCCTACCCCACTGGGGGTGCCCTTAGCTGTAATTAGCGCCTAACGAGGGCTTAACTGGAGGCCTTGGTCTCGCCATTGTGCCACTTCCCGGAACACACGATTAATTATTAAAATACTCTCGCGAATTTGATGTTGACAATATTTTTAGAAAATAACAAACCAGCGGATACATGGATTTTGATAGAATTTGGAATGAAGATAGCTTGTAACCTGAATTGATGTATAGAATACTTTATATCCCGACTTTTCCCGTGAGATTAAAGCTAGTGGTGTCTGATCAGGGTTGCAAAAAGGTTCCCTTTTAGTGATAAATATCCGGCCAACCTTGTTTTTAATTTCAATTGGTTTTTATTTATACTTATGTATAAAAGTTAATGTTTTTATGTACGTCTTTTATAGAATCGTGAACGACTGGACCGATTTTAATGAAATTTTCTGTGTGTCTTCAGGTGGATTCGAGAATAGTTTAGATTCTAAATTGGACTTGGATTGAAAATAAACTTTTTCACATTTTTCACCCAAGCGAAGCTGGGCGGGACAGCTAGTTACATATAAACATAAAATTTCATTTTTTTCTCATATAGAATGTCTGTCAGGTCTGATAGACCTTTTCCTTGTGTACAAATTACGTGTTTGTAACCTTACTCATCCTCAAAACTCATCATACTCAAAACTGCTGGACCGATTTGGGCGAAGTTTCGTGTTTATATTGGAGTGGGTTTCATGACGGTTTTAAAACCCACGCGAAGTGTCCACCCAAGCGAAGCTGGGCGGAACAGATAGTATACATATCCCATTATCGTGTATTAGCATATTGTTCTGTCACTTTTGAATGTCACTTACCGTGGTTTATAAAGTCAGTGTCCAAGAAGCCACTGTTCTGTTTCGGCTCGTAGGCTGTGGTGGAGTCGACGTAGTCTGCTGACACGTCGTAGGGTTGCTGTTGGGTCTGTGGCTGTATGCTCATGTTGGTTGACAGGCCAGGGGCGGCGTTGGTGTAGCCGTACGATGACAGGGGGGAACTGTACCCGGTGTAGCTGCAAGGGAGGGAAGACAAGTGAGCACAACGGATCTCTCCTTTAGCGACAGCTAGAGGTCTCTTAGAGAGAGGGTTTTTGAGTGCCATCTTAGATTTAGGGTTGCCAAACATCTACATATATAAAAATGCATGTTTATCTGTCTGTCCTTTATAGAATCGTAAACGGCTGGGCCGATTTTAGTGAAATTTTCAGTGTTTCTTCAGATGGATTCGCGGGTTTAGATTTACAATTGGACCCGATAGGTGGCGCCACTGGGTCCGTGGCTTTTATTTTGTCACACAAGCGAAGCGAGGGGACAACTAGTCGATTGTAAAAACGTATCCTTGTTTATTTTTTGGTAATTATTCTACTAGCATTATGAATGTGAAAGTGTGTATGTTTGTTCACGCAAAAAATACTGAACGGAATTTGATGAAATTTGGCACAGAGATAGATTATTAGCTGGGTTAACACATAACATGTGGTTTAGTTCAGAAAAATATCGGACCACCGCAGGGCACAGGAACGTAGCTATGTGAAAATATTTTGGTTGCCTACTTAAAAATAAATATATTATTATTCTTAATTGAAGGTGGTAGCCCTAACTGTATTTCTGCCTAGGTGCATGAGACTGTGCTAGCAGTTGGAATTGTATGCTGCTTGTTCAACTCCTGGTTTATCGTTTCTCGGGAATAAGATATGAAGTGTAAAGTGAAGGTCATTGTATAGAACTAGCCTCTCTCAACTTTCTCACTCCACTCCCTTTCTCACTCCACTCTGTGAGGGATCTGTTGTAATGTTTTAGATGGGCTAAAGGATTTATATAAATAAAAATTTCGTAGCGCAAGCACATTGAACCTAGCATGGTAATCTTGTCCATATAAATAACTAGTTGTTTTTATAAAATAACTCATAAAACAAAATAACTTTCGGTATAAAAAATGGATTAAAGAAACATACTGCAATATTAAAAACAGCGCCATCTATTGTTGTTTAAAAAGCTATTATTGTGGCCACTCGTTACTAGGTGGCGCTATTTACCGTAAGCAAACGTTACGACGGCTTTACCGTTCGCTGCATTTCTTTATAGGTTATGAGATGGAGGTAGTTTATGAGCTGGTACATAGTATATATTAAAATAAAAAACGCATTTTCCACAGATGAAAGCGCAGGGAAAATGTATTCTCTCTGCAAATATTATCGTTGCAAACTTAATTTCAAATGCATTATCTACCAGCCAACCTTTGCATGGTGAACTTATTCGCTTAATCCTTTTCCAGACGTAACGCGTATATTTTTCAAAAACCCTACTTAACTAACCTTTTGATAAAGCAATGTGCTTGCGCTAGCAGGGTGGTCAGGCGTCCGGAATTATCCGGACTTTTCGTACTTTGTCGCATGTCCGGTCTTTCCATTTGGTGTCCGGACATTCTGGATAATTTTCAAGTTTTTATACGCATGTATACCCCAATTAAGCGAATTTAATTAATTCCTGACTTTTCAAGTGAACTTACTTTTAGAATTTCATGCACCCATTTAATTATAGCGAAAGAATAAGTAGGTGTAATAAACGAAAGTTTCGGTATAATTTCCGTGGTCTTAGTTCTGCTATTTGACGCTAGATGGCGTTACTTACCCGTTATAGTGGCCATGGAACTGGTCACTTGAGCTCGGTGTCTGCTGTTGGGTGTCGTATACAGAATCTGGGGCTGCGTCTGTCTGTACTCGCATCATCTCACGATGGTATCTGACCTCATCTTCCACTTTCTCCCGCTGTTTCTTCGACATACGTCCGAATTTAACGGCTGGAAACAAAGATAAAATATTTATATAAAAGGTTTAGAAAGATGATCCCATAAAAAGGGACTCCACCGCTAACAAAAAACATATACTTTATGGTTAAAACTTATATAACTTACAGAGGTTTAATAAAGGACGGTTAAATAATCTTGTCACGTTGTACGTAACATTGTAAGCATAATTCAAATTTAGAATCTCATTTTACTCATATAGAACCTTCCATGTGACGATATTCAAATTCAAACGTTTAAATTTAGAATAGCATTGAACAAAAAAACAAGACGTCGCTACTAGCGCTCCAATCGAGTCAATAAATACAGTAACCCATGACATAATAATGAAAACTCATTACGAGTATCGTTCTCATACATCGAAAAAAGAACTAATTTAAAATTCGAAGCATTGCAACAATACCTACAATTAGTATGTTCTCAATGACACGAAGCTAGAGTTACTCAATACCGCAACACAGAAGTAGCCAAGATGCGTGTGTGCGAATTGAGTGGGTGTGCGTGACATGTTTGTTAGTGTGCGTGAGGCGGCGTAGTGTGCATAGAACACTCCGGCCATTGGCACAGTGCCTAGTGGAACAACGAACTGGCGAACTCCTGACGCTATACGTATGAGTGACGTATATTACATCTTCGACGTAATGCGCGCGGTCCCGTTGGCCAACGCGACTCATTTAAAACGCCCATCATTCTTAGCGGCGCGAGCGCTCAGTCTGGCCTATCGCATTTCACCGGATAGCTTTTTTTTTCATGTAAATTTTCGGCTATGGAATCCTTGTTCGAAGTTCATCGAACTTATTGGCCGGTTGTATTTGGTCTTCGCTCGGGAGTGTTTCGTATGGAGACGTGGGTCTTCGATTTTGGTCGTTATTTTTATTTCACTATTAGTAGGTACCCTAGTTTCACACAAAGAGGTTTTGTGAAAAACTTTTATATTATTTACCTATTCCGACAATTGTTATGGAGTACGTACTGTTCGGTGGAACAATGGCCGTTCAACTGAGTTTAATTTGTGTCAAACTATTTTGTTTTTATGACTTATGTTATAGCTGCCTACAATACTTCTTTAGCTGTTAACACAGTTGGGTAAGGAAATAGAGCGCCAGTTCGATCTAGACACTCCTTCATTTCATCAAAATTCATACATACCGGCTGACTGTACCATCATGATGTATATCATCACGCCAAGTCCCTAACGGGGTAGGCAGACAGTGTAGAGCGCCAGTTCTCTCTAGACTTACATACCTCTTTCGCTTCGTTTCAATATTATTTCAATGTAATGAAAATACTAAGAATATCTTGCATCATACGTTATCATACATCAATTAAACAGGGCGTGTATGTCTGTATGTATGTTTGTATGTATATTGTTGTTCAGACATGTAATGTGTCGGGTAAAAACTTGATTGTATTATTTTATGTTATGCTGTAGAGCATGCAACATTGCACAATACTAGTGATGTCATCGATATGCTCGCAATTTTTATCGATACTTTTTACTAAGAAATAACTTTTTATCGATACAGCTAGCAAGCATAGCTTACACTATAGGAACTGGAGATTATAAATACTCGTTTATATAAAGATATATACTGTTATATGTTAACTAATAACGGCGACCAACAAGTTGTTAACTCCACAAGAAGAAATAAATATTCGAGAAAGGTTTGTTCTATTCATCCAGAGATGTCGCTAGTTTGAGTACCGCCATCTCTCGTTGAATTCTTTAACTACCAAAATACACCAAATCTTTAATGATACGGATTTTAAAGTTGAAAGAGAAGCTTTAAAAAAAAGCACGCATGTCAATAGGCTTTGGTAACCGTTTCCCATTAGGTGGGACATGCTTGTTTGCCACTCATGTGGTATAAAAAAAAACAACGAAAAATTTCACACGAAACAAAAATGTTATCTAATTACCAGACTTCTGGGAATGATAAAAGTTTATTACAACAAGAACATATTTAGAATAAAATCTACAAACGCTATCCACATCGCAGGTTTCGTCGGTTGAACATAAAACGCATCCGCCACAGGCTTCGTCATACAAAAAGAAAAGTTATCAGCACATGCTTCGTCATAAAATACTACTAACTATACTAACTAAATATTAGATCGGACACGTACCCGGCTCAAACGTTCTTCCAGACGTCTTCACTACATCCACATTTATCATTATCTTCATACATGTTCACTTGTCGTCTTTATTGACGTAGAAAAATAGATGGTATTTGGCTTCGATTCGCTAAAACAATCTTTTGTGGCAGATTTGGGACGCACAAAACATCGAAGACGGATATTTTTGGTGAAAAATAAATTACTTGTAACGATGGAATTTCCAAGTCAACATTCATAAGGCAATTACTTAAATTTTAGCCACGTTCCAAATCAAATCGATCGGACGCTCAATGACGGGAACATCAAGGGTACTCGAAACCGACGAGCATGTATGAAGAGACTGATGAATGTGGACGAAGCGAAAGAGGTATGCAAGTCTAGAGTGAACTGGCGCTCTATTCTCTCTGCCTACCCCGTTAGGGACTTGGCGTGATGATATGTATGTATGCATCAACAACTATTCTTTTCTTAATTTGTTTCTTAACTTTTTGCTAATAAGCTTGCTTATAACCGCACAACCAAAGCCAGGCAGGCCTTTTTAGGTGCTAAGCAAACACAGCTAAGTTCCGGACCTCGGCTTTGGAAGTACTATTTAGCGAGCTAGAAAGCTGAGCCTGGCAGATTACTTTGTACATTTAGTAAGTAATATGCAGAATTGCAGATGTTCTGTGACAAACTTTCTCTGATGTGATACATTTCAAAACACGCCATATCGCCATTTCCTCGCCCTTTCTCAATCAATTAAATACAGTGAACATGCAGAGAAAAGCTGCGTTTTAGACAAGTTCAATCTTTGAACTTGTCTAAAACGCAGCTTTTCTCTCACTGTAGTCTATCGATATGCAATTTATCGACCTAAGATCCTCACTAGCGTTTACGGATTGCATAAGCAGCGTCAACGCACGCCTCGGCGGCGTTGCGCTATGCGGGCGCAGATATACGTTTGAACATGCTGTAACATGCTCATGTAAGAAGCTAGAGGCAGAGGAAGACCACGTGCCGTGCAATACCGGTATCGACGGAGTTCATCCCCATTGGAACAAAGGTCGCGCGGTTTCAAAAGAGTTTCCTTCCGTGAATGGAGTGAAATGGAGTGGCTTTTCCTAGAGAGTACAGCATGAAGTTCGTTGATGTGAAAAGCTTCTTGCAGGTTGCCTTCACACTCTTCTTGAAGAACTGCTTTAGTCTTGAGGAAGAACCTCAAAATTAAATACTTA
Organism: Drepana arcuata; assembly: GCA_016069955.1. Classification (NCBI taxonomy): domain Eukaryota; kingdom Metazoa; phylum Arthropoda; class Insecta; order Lepidoptera; family Drepanidae; genus Drepana; species Drepana arcuata. The sequence continues at coordinate 24,678 of JACCPG010000506.1, read as the reverse complement.
TTCCCAAGGTCAATTCCACTATTTCATTTTTTTAACACCGAAAGTTTGTATGTATGTTTGTAGCTCTTTTACGCAAAAAGTACTGAACGGATTTGGATGAAATTTGGCACAGAGATAGGATATTTACTGGGTTAACACATAGTGTATGTTATTTAGAATAATTCGTGATAAAAATCTCTCTGGTAGATTTATAATAATAATATATCCTCACGCCTTCCCACAAGGGTCCCCGAAGGGGTAGGCAGAGGTGTATAGGTAATAGCCACACACAATAAAATTTTCAAAAATACATTTTTAGGCGAGTGAATCCACAAGGCACAGTTAGTATATGAAATCTAGATTTAGACTGACACGTCACAGCGCTGTCATGAAACAGTAGGTACTTGAGCGGCTACAAACATAACAATGCCTTATCAGCGGTGATAATGGGCCGTTGACCCGGGCTTCCTCATGCAGCCACGTGTGTTACTATGTTACGCGCGAACATTAATTTCTTCTCACTACATCAAGAATTTGCAAATTTTTTCTCAATTTCGAGCTGAGTGGTTCGTGTTCGCATTCAACGCAAAGACTGCAAGGTCGATTTTTTTATGTCCAATGTAATTTTCTAACTCCACGAGCTTTACGCTGAAGCGGAATATCGAGAAGATACTTGCATACGTTTGAGAAAGAACTCTAAGACTTGCTTTGCTTATGGTTACAGAGACTCTTCTGGTGAGAAGAGGAGAGGTGTGAAAATTCTTCTAATATTTCAAATTCGAACGAAGACACTGTTATTATTCGACACCAAAAAATGTCTGAAAGGGTCCTTCATGAACAGATCCGGCTCGAAGGACCATGAACAAATTGTGTTCCTCGAGTAGATATTGGGATCGTGTTGTTTGACATATAAATTTAAATTATTATAAACGAAATTAGTCACACAGAACTGCTTGGCGAATCATGCGTATGGGAACAAGAACTCCAATTAATAGGTTGTAAAATGCTTACCTTGATGATAGGCCACCTTATACGACATGATAGCTTCTTTAGAAACATCTTGGAAGGAAAGGTAGAGGGGAAGAGAGGAAGACCAAGATTAACATACATGGGTCAGATCAAAGAAAAAATTTCTCTCATGACGTATAAGGAGGTCAAGGAGGTTGCGCTGGACAGAAGCGAATGGAGGGGACTGCATCAGAGACGCCGACAAGAGCCCAGCTCTTAAATTTGTGATGATGATGAAAATGCTTACCATCACGACTCATCCCCAGCTTGAGGCACTTCTGGAGTCTGCAGTACTGGCATCTGTTCCTGTTCACGCGGTCCACCACGCACGCCTTGTTGCGCGGACACTGGTAGTTCACAACTGAAAGATTTGGCTGTGTTAATAGTTACATATCAGTCATCTTTACTAATATAATAGAAGAAATAGAAGAAAATAGAAGCCGTGGTGGCCGAGTGGTTCGAGCAGTTGCCTGCGACGCAAAGGTCCACCACGAGCTTTACGGTGAAGGAAAACTTCGAGAGGAAACCTGCATACGTCTGAGAAGAAATTCAAAGGCGTATGTATAGTCGTGCTTGAGTAACGGCGATGGACTCGCCATCTGTCACGTTGGCACCTAATATACCTCTGGCGGAAAGTGGGTGTGGGTATTACCTATACACCTCTGCCTACCCCTTCGGGGACCCTTGTGGGAAGGCGTGAGGATATATATATATATATATATATATATATGTTTCCGTAGGTAGGTATAATGAACACCTCCTAACTGACTAACATAGTCCCAAATTATACAAAAGCTTGTGTTATGGTACCTAGACAACGATATCTTAATATATATAAAATACGTGTCACGTTGTTTGTCCGCGATGGACTCCTAAGCTATTTATATAAACGATTTAGATAAAATTTGGACACCGTATGCAGTTTGATCCAACTTGAAAGATAGGATAGCTCACATCACAATTGGACCCGATAGGTGGCGCTGCGATCATATTTCAGGAAATTAAACGTTTTCACCGGGCGAAGCTGGGCGGGACGGCTAGGATTTACTTATATAGATAGATATATATTTATATACATAAATATATAGGACATCCAAGACTAAAGTACAAATACTCGTGTTCATCACACAAATATATGCCCTCGGCGGGAATCGAACCCTCGACCTCAAGCTTCGCAGTCACGAACTGACCACTAGACAAGACTAGACGGCCTTCCATATAGTTTCATTTAGATCGTCGTATTGTTAACATACACAACAGTTAGCTATAATTATGCCCTTAAAAAATTATAGTGAACTAGCTGTCCCGAGCGTCGCCCGGGTGAAAAAGTAAAATTTCCTGAAACACGATCGCAGCGCCACCTATCGGGTCCAATTGTGATGTAAGCTATCCTATCTTTCAAGTTGGATCAAACTGCACACGGTGTGCAAATTTGATTGAAATCGGTTAAGTAGTTTAGGAGTCCATCGCGGACAAACAACGTGACGCGTGATTGATATATATTGAGATTGGTAACTCCCTGTATCTATATACAGGTTGTGTTAGTGTGATACCTTAGATCACATCATAGCAAACCCTGGATTCTTAAGTGTCTTGATCTCATCTAAACTTTGTTAAGAAATAGCGCTAACGAAGTGAAAGTAATAATAATATCCTCACGCCTTCCCACAAGGGTCCCCGAAGGGGTAGGCAGAGGTATATAGGTAATACCCACACACCCACTTTCCGCCAGAAGTATATTAGGTGCCAACGTGACAGATGGCGATTCCATCGCCGTTACTCAAGCACGACTATACATACGCCTTTGAATTTCTTCTCAGATGTATGCAGGTTTCTTCTCGATGTTTTCCTTCACCGTAAAGCTTGTAGTGTGACTAATCACTGTACTTAAGTTCAGAAAAACTTGATTTTAGACTTGTTCCATTTCTTCATCATGAGGATTCACAGCACCCGTCAACTAGCAGACATCTTCTATTTTCTGAGACACTGTATTTCCACGTCTGCCTACCCGTGTGGCGATGGAATGTAAAGGTAATAAGAAGCCGACCTGTGCTCTGGGAGCGCCTGAAGAAGCCCTTGCATCCCTCGCAGGTTATCACCCCATAGTGGACCCCCGAGGACTTGTCTCCGCACACCTTGCATGGTATGATCTCGATTTGAGCTGGAACAAAATAATTAATCGTTAGATTATAAAAAAATATATATCCTCACGCCTCCCACAAGGGTCCCCGAAGTAGGCAGAGGTGACCCACACACCCACTTTACGCCAAAAATTATTAATATTTATATATGTGTGTGTATATATATATATATATAATTAATCTGTGTGTGTATGTGTCTGGACTCCCCCAGAGCGGCTAGACCGCTTTTGATTAATTTGTTTGTATTCGATAGATAGCGCTGCGATAAACTAAGTGAAGGTGGTGGGACAGCCCGTTTTGTTTGCCTTGTAATAGAAAATGCATACATGTTACCACACCCTTTCATCAGAAGAAAGTTGTTATGTGTAACTGTTTGTTCAGACTAATCTCCGAAAAGGCGAGACCGATTTCGATAGGATTTTCACTGACAGGTGGATAATGTTATGGTGAGTAGTTTTGGCTACTTTTATTATTATATATGTATAATCAACGCGGGTGAGCGCGTACCCATGTATTCGCGGCGCACAGCTGGGATGGTAACATGGCCGAGGCGGCTCTTTGCAAGACAAGTCAACACGTGACCAAGCGTCTTAAATTTTTTTAAAGAGGAAGGTAGTAATTAAACCCTACAATAAATTGGCAGAATGATCAATTTCTGTTAGCTACAATAAAGGTAATCAATCTCATCTCAAGAAAAAAAAACAAACAATTTGTTTTCAAAAGTTGAATGCGAAATAAATAATGAGAGCGCAAAAAAAATTGAAAATGGAATTTCATCCGACTTCCATTTTTGGTCGGCGAGTTCGTCGACCCCGAGGCAAGGTCGGAGCGCGGCCGATGCTCCCTCGTTGCGCCTGTGTGAGTGTAAGGACTGGTGTACACTGGCGATTGTCACGAGTAAACTACATTATAATTTAAACATAGAACGTTCGGTTGGAAAAATGAATAAGAATTCATTACTCGAGCGCATTTTGAATATGGAATTGTTTTGTTTTAGAAGCACGTGTCGTTCAAAGGGTATGTTGGGGAGTTTTGTCACTAACATTTAATATATTATAATATAATATAATATAATATATCCTCACGCCTTCCCACAAGGGTCCCCGAAGGGGTAGGCAGGCAGTAGGCATAATATATTATCTTACTAATAACTTACAAACTTTCACATTTATAATATTAATTAAGATAAGATTACTTAATATTATAAATGTGAAAGTTTGTAAGTTTGTAAGTTTGGATGTTTTCGGTTCTTACACGGCCAAACGGCTGAACCGATTTGGCTCAAATGGTGATAGCTTATACCTAGGAATAGGACATAGGCAACTTTTTTTAGTCCTGAAAAATGTAGAGTTCTTATATTATAATGTATGATGCTCTTTCGCGGCATAGCGGCTGAACCGATTCTAGCAGGAACATTTCCAAAGCTACTTTTTCGAACTCCACGCGGGCGAAGCCGCGGGCATAAGCTAGTAATATATTTAAATTATTATTAAACAATATAGGTTGTATATAGATTTTATAGCTAGGTTTTCCTTAGTGTACCAATGACGTTAAAAACTCAGTTACAGTCAGCTAAGTCAGATGAGGCCTGATACAAATTCTTGATACAATGCCGAAATTTAAAAGTACCCACCAATTTATTGTGCAATATATTTGAACTTTGGCCAAATCTAAATATGTCATATTAATCTATATGTTTGTACGGCTTACAAGGGATCAAACACGAGTGCAGTTACACCCACATTACTCCGAACATGTATAAAGGGTCTACCCGACTGAAGGTTTAGGTAGTCTGTAGGTTTCCCCACAATGTTTTTCTTCACCATAAGGCTCGTGGTGTCAACACAGTCTACTCGGGTAACTTTTTTTTTTTTTTTTTTTTTATACCACTTGGTTGGCAAACAAGCATGCGGTCCGCCTGATGGTAAGCGCCTGTGGAAGCTTGCAACACCAGGGGTATCACTCGCGCGTTGCCGACCCTGCAGGAATCTTTTCACACCCTTCTTGAAGAACTCCATGCTGTACTCTCCAGGGAAAACCTCAACGGGGAGCTCATTCCACAGCCTGAGCGTTCGCGGAAGAAAACTCCTTTGGAAGCGCACAGTGCGAGACCTTTGTGGTTCCAAGGTATAGGGATGAATTCCCCGTCGATGTCGAGAGGTGCGGTGGTAGAAGGTGGAAGTACTACTACTACTACTACTACTATAAGGTATATTTTAGCACTTCATCCCGCTAATACAGGTGGGATGTATTCGCATTGAGACTCTATGGATAGACAACCAATTAATTCCCTTTATTCTCGATAGATGGCAGTTAAACGAGAGGTCAATGCACACCCGAATAGACTAAGTTAGTCGGTTACGTCAGTTAAATGAGGTCATTTTATAGTCTAGTATTAATCTGCCGAGCTATTCTAGTCTCGCTACATTGTACGTTTAATACTGTTATGATCTAGACTGGAGCTAGATGGCTAATGGTTTAAGTGGTCGTTTGTAAAGTCAAGATTGCTTTTTCAAATTCTGTACTAGGTTTCTGGACTTAATAAGGACACACTATGGTAACACCTTCGAACGTTTGAGAAGAAATTGAAAGATTTGCTTATGAAACGGTGACTGACTCACTATTTGCCTTGTAAGAACTTAAATTTGCCTCAGTCTACCCTACGGAACCCTCTTGGGAAGGCAAGAACTGAGTGTTTTCGTACTAAAGTATTTTTACTGCCTCTGGCCAAAGCTGGTAAAATTTACTTAGACCCGTAAATAGAAAAAGGTTGTTCAAAAACCCAGGCTTATTAATAGACTTATCAGAAATATGCCGAGTGGTTCGAGCAGTTGCCTGCGACGCAAAGGTCGCAAGTTTGAATCCCGACTGTACCAATGCGTTTTTCTGATCTTAAGTACAGTGATTAGTCACACCACGAGCTTAACGGTGAAGGAGAACATCGAGAGGAAACCTGCATACGTCTGAGAAGAAATTCAAAGGCGTATGTATAGTCGTGCTGGAGTAACGGCGATGTACTCGCCATCTGTCACGTTGGCACCTAATATACCTCTGACGGAAAGTGGGTGTGTGGGTATTACCTATACACCTCTGCCTACCCCTTCGGGGACCCTTGTGGGAAGGCGTGAGGATATTTATTTAATTTATTTATAAATATCCTCAAAATCAGACCACGCTAAGGTATAAATACTCATGTACTGCGTACCCAAATATCCGCCCCTAACGAGAATCGAACCAGCAACCGCTCCGCTCCTTCCCCTGTTTACGCATCATATAAATATGTTCTAGACATCACAGGAGAATTAAAAACTGGTATTGATTTAATATATTTTAAACGACATTTGTCGTTAGTGGTTTACTTGCCCCGTGTAAAGATTAGCTGGGGTATTAGCATTGAATTTCCCCGTTTGTTTTAATCTTGATACATATTATTTTTATTTTATTAGGAAAAATAGCAGTATTACATTACACACATACATATCATCACGCCAAGTCCCTAACGGGGTAGGCAGAGAGTATAGAGCGCCAGTTCTCTCTAGACTTACATACCTCTTTCGCTTCATCCACATTCATCAGTCTCTTCATACATGCTCGTCGGTTTCGAGTACTCTTAACGTTCCCGTCCTTGAGAGTCCGATCTATTTGATCCAGGTAGTTGTAACGTGGCCTTCCTCTGCCTCTTCTTGCACACACTTTCGCTTTATTACGTTAAGGTTTACAATACAAGTTAAAATTTTAAAAATATATAATGATACTGAAGTTACTAAGTGTAATGATAGTAAGTAAAATAAAATAAAATAAAAATAATAATAATATATCCTCACGCCTTCCCACAAGGGTCCCCGAAGGGGTAGGCAGAGGTGTATAGGTAATACCCACACACCCACTTTACGCCAGAGGTATATTAGGTGCCAACGTGACAGATGGCGAGTCCATCGCCGTTACTCAAGCACGACTATACATACGCCTTTGAATTGCTTCTCAGACGTATGCAGGTTTCCTCTCGATGTTTTCCTTCACCGTTAAGCTCATGGTGTGACTAATCACTGTACTTAAGTTCAGAAAAACTCATTGGCACAGTCGGGATTCGAACTTGCGACCTTTGCGTCGCAGGCAACTGCTCGAACCACTCGGCCATCACGGATCAAAATAAAAATAAAAAAAATTACAATTACTGATAGCCAGGACTCGAACCTGCAATATTTGTTTCGCTGATGAATACCAAAACCACTCCACCGCATCTCTTAACAATTATTATGTGACGAAATATAATACTGCCAATTTAGGATGTTACCTAACTCAAGGGACGGACAATTAAAAAAATACCATTCTTAATTTGCGTTGCGTACGACAACGGAACGCCAGAGACAATTGTTTGGAAAAGGTTGAGCAACAACCTATTGGCATTAAGTTTAGTGCCGTTTGCGAAAACGCTTGGTGTTTCGAAATATCCTACGTTAATATATTTTACCTACAATGTTGCCAGGCTGAGTACTAAATATCTTGTATGAAACTCAGTCAAAGGTTATACTGGAATGTTGAATGTTGCAAATTCGATCCCCGACTGTACCTGTGCCAGATGACCTCAATAAACCTCTTAATTATAATTGAACTAATAATTATGTAATAATGTAGATCTTAAAAAAATATGGAATCTCCATCTGTCGGTGTGTGGGTATTATACTATACACCTCTGCCTACCCTTTCGGGGACCCTTGTGGGAAGGCGTGAGGATATATTATATAAAAAAAATATTTGGAAACAGATCTAGCATAGAGCCGTGGTGGCCGAGTGGTTCGAGCAGTTGCCTGCGACACAAAGGTCGCAAGTTCGAATCCCGACTGTACCAATGAGTTTTTCTGAACTTATGTACAGTGATTAGTCACACCACGAGCTTTACGGTGAAGGAAAACATCGAGAGGAAACCTGCATACGTCTGAGAAGAAATTCAAAGGTGTATGTATAGTTGTGCTTGAGTAACGGCGATGGACTCGCCATCTGTCACGTTGGCACCTAAAATACCTCTGGCGGAAAGTGGGTGTGTGGGTATTACCTAGACACCTCTGCCTACCCCTTCGGGGACTCTTGTGGGAAGGCGTGAGGATATATATATATATCTAGCATAGTTGTCCTTCCTTGCATTAAAGTTCAAATTACAATTTATCAACGATGGAATAATTAATTTTAAAAACAATTTAATTTGAAATTCGAACGACAATCTTGAAACAATCCGCAGCGATGACAAGATCCAAAGTCGACGGACTACTTTTTGCGTTCGATTTATAAAAGTGCAACACCATAAAACGACTATCCCGACTTGCCCCGTTGCACTCAGCCAGCTGATCGTGACGTAACGAACAAGGCCGACGACCCCGCCGCTGAGCACCGTTCCGAGACGTTCGGACAGAACGCTCCATGACTTCCAAGTTCGAAATTGTATCACGCCCATGTGACGTCACAGCTGCCGTGGTTTTGAATTTGGAATGCTTTAAATTACCGTTTGCTTTACGCAACGGCGACCTATCTTATCACAATCGTTTGTGTATTGCGTAGAAAATGTAAATATTTCCGTTACATAGCGATCTTTCAGTTTATATAATTTATGGGAATGGTCATAGTGAGGTATCTATTTTTTTTACATTCTTGTCTAACCTTACGTAGACTTCTTCTTTGAGTATTGAATATATTTTTCCATTAAATCTTTTCGAAATTTGAATTATTTTTTGAAACATAACAAATTATACGTCAAAGATTAAAAAATACAAACACGCCCCCAAAACGTCACAGGTCAACGGTCTTCCAATATCTTCAAAATACGAGCCACTAATTCCAAATTTGAATTTTAATCTAACGGCTTGCGTACGTCATGGTTGAACGACCTCTGCTGTCCGAACTAACGTTACTGCGCAACATTATCATTGGCAGCCCACAAGGGTTGACTTAGACTTTGTTACAAGGCAATAGAATACAATTTTCAATAACAATGGATTTCCGTACAAAGACGATAGTTTTGCCGGCCTCATCATTATGTGTTCGAATTCAAATGTGAATCGTTCTCGATAGGAATTAGATTCACTTCTAAGTATATCATTAAACTATATATTAACAATATTTATTGACAAAAAGACTGAGCGCCTTGTCAAATTTAATCAAAAATACCCTACGATATCGTTTCTCTAACTTTTGTCTTTAATGGCCAGTGTTGTGAATTTTTAAAATCCACAAAATAAAATATGTCGTTGGAAGACAATTGACATAATGTCATCAATGTAGCATCAAATAATTGTATTCTAAATTTAAATCCAGTAATCACTACTTGATTTAAATTTAGAAGCAGTGATTGAAACTAAAACCGAACGTTCCTAATTTAAAATAACTTTTTTAACAAAAAGGAATCTTATTATATAATCGAAATTTATTATCTTATTAAGTTTCGAATAAATATATATATTCGGTATTTGAAAATGTATGTCCCATAAACCGGTGCGTGAATTAAACATTATATTTATAATACATAGTTTTGGCATAAGATCAGCTGTGTGAGGTCGATGAACTTGAAAACAATGTATAACATTATTTTGTTATTGTATCCTTAGCGATGTATTAGTATACACATATATCATCACACTAAGTCCCTTACGGGGTAGGCAGAGAGAGTAGAGCGCCAGTTCTCTCTAGACCTACGGACCTCTTTCTTTGTACTATAGAAATAATAATAATATAAAAATAATATATCCTAGGTATCCTATATATATTAGGTGCCAACGTGACAGATGGCGAGTCCATCGCCGTTTCTCCAGCACGACTATACTATACATACGCCTTTGAATTTCTTCTCAGACGTATGCAGGTTCCCTCTCGATGTTTTCCTTCACCGTTAAGCATATATATTAGGGGAATATATATTCTAGCAATAAAAGATTATATATGAGGATATATTTATATGTAAACAAAATACAATTTTACGAAGGTGAAACCGCAAGGCAACGCCAGTCAAAAATATTTTCCTTATGTACTTTTTATTTCTTTAAATACAAGGATAATCGACAACACAATATAACTATTTCTATGCTTAATTGGGTTCTGTGAAATAAATATTATTTATTTAAAGTTACCACACCTACCTAGTTGTTGTTACCACATTTCTGCCTACCCTTTCGATAACGCTTGTGTAAGCGTAAATATAAAAAAAAAACATTTTACTTAAGTACAGTGATTAGTCACACCACGAGCTTTACGGCGAAGGAAAACATCGGGAGGAAACCTGCATACGTCTGAGAAGACATTCAAAGGCGTATGTACAGTCGTGCTTGAGTAACGGCGATGGACTCGCCATCTGTCACGTTGGCACTTAAAATACGAATATATCTGGCGAAATGTGGGTGTGTTTACTCTGCCTACCCCTTGTGGGAAGGTGGTAAGAAGATATAAAAATGAGTGGGCATATTGGGTGACCTAACGTCGCTGGCTACATAGCATACGGTTCACCCGTGTAGTGTTACGTGTATTTTGCGACCACTGATAACGGTGCGGTGCGTTTGTGATATTAAGTCATTATCACTTCGCTTTGACCGATAAATGCTTATTTTCTCGTACACACATTTTTTATCGAGGTTTTGCGGCTTCACTTAATGATGTCCTCAGGAAAATGCAATATAATAATAAGTACCTGGATGACCGAGCTTAGCTCGGTATTTTTCAGATTTATATTCTTTCGTACGAATGACATACTTATGACAACCAAACACTCATTGGCTTAAAGTTGCTTAGCAACGCTTTATCAGTGGGGAAATTCATATACTAATGAAATTGTTAGAGATTTTCAATGCCCAAAAACACGGATAAAACGACTTTTTTTAAATGAAACCTAGCTAGATCGATTTATCGCCCCCGAAATCTCCCCCTTACCAAATTTCATGAAAATCGTTGGAGCCGTTTCCCAGATTCAGATTATATATATAGATATATACAAGAATTGCTCGTTTAAAGGTATAGGGATATTAACTGAGTAAAATTTGATTTTCATTAGTAATATATCCTCACGCCTGCCTACAGGGACTCGCCACCTGTCAAGTTGGCACTTAAAACATATTTCTGGCGGTAAGTGGGTGTGTGGATATTACCTATACACCTCCGCCTATCCCTGGGATCAACGGGGACCCTTGTGGGAAGGGGTGAGGATATATATTATACTAGCTGTGCCCGCGACTTCGTCCGCGCGGAAAAGTGATATTAAGCAGCATTATTTTTTTTCCAAATAAAGTGTAAATTTTTTCAAACTTAGAATGTAATATTAATTTATATGTAGGATAATAATACTAAAAAATAAGTTTTCATCCCCTATTGCAACCCCTTACCACCCTTATTCGCCTAAAAAGTCCTTCCTCAAGCTCTAGGCCATCTCTGTACCAAATTTCATTTAAATCGGTTCAGTAGTTTAGGCGTGAACAGGTAACAGACAGAGTTACTTTCGCATTTATAATATTAGTAGGGATTATATAAAAATATCTAGCCTTGAAATAAAAAATGTACGCTGGTGAAACCGTAAAAAATAGTCTATCTATCGCTGACATACAAAACGCTCATTAAAAGCGTAGTTATAAAAAATAAGCAAGTAAGTTAAAACCAACATTAAAAGAAGACAAATTTATTACCACAAATTTTCCCCAAGCTAATAAAAAACGCTCGTCGCACGCACGAAAAAGGCCTCTAAGTACTTATATATATATATATCCTCACGCCTTCCCACAAGGGTCCCCGAAGGGGTAGGCAGAGGTGTATAGGTTTTCCTTCACCGTAAAGCTCGTGGTGTGACTAATCACTGTACTTAAGTTCAGAAAAAACTCATTGGTACAGTCGGGATTCGAACTTGCGACCTTTGCGTCGCAGGCAACTGCTCGGACCACTCGGCCACCACGGCTCTAAGTACTTTTAACCCCAAATTCACGTTCTCATTTAAGCCAAGTACCAAGTTATAAATGATAATTTTGACTGGAAAAACAAACGCCACTACAAAGTGTTGTGTCGTTCGTCAGTTAATTTAGAACGCACCCTAAAATAAAAGTGACACTCACAAGTGACGTCATTACGACGTCACAGGTCGATGAACTGGATCACGTGAGGTGCGCACGTGTGAATTATGCATTGTTAATTATGTTTATATTATAATTCAAATATGGAATTAGATAAGAAAAAAAAGTGACTGCAAGGAATTGCAGACTTTTTGAAAATCGAAACATAGAAGGTAATTGTTAATTCTGTATATATTATAATTCAAATATGGAATAAGATCAGAAAATATTTAAAAAAGTAACTGCAAGGAATTTCAAATACTTATTGAAAATGGAAACATAGTGATGGAAAATCTATGATTTTGTTTCATTCCCATTTCAAATCATTTTTTTTTAATTATTTTATTGTAGTGCATACGTGTGGTGTAAGCTAACATAAGGTACTTTAAGCGAAAGACAAATTCCTTACTAACTGAAATTCTTCTAAGGGTTTTTATTTTACATTTATTTGTTTATATTTTCAATAGGTCTAATATGCTGTTCGAGGGCAAGCGGTTACCTAGTCATGTGAAGAAGAGTCGAATAACTAAGGTAAACGGAACGAATCACCAAATTAATAGTAGCCGACCTTGAACTCAAGAGTTTGGACCAATTTACTCACTTAAGATGAATCTACTGAATATTGTTTGTATCTGTTGAACTGGTATGACACTTGAAGCTATTAACTATCTGCATACCAATCTACACACAGTTTTATTTGTTTAAAAAAATCGTATCGTTTTTAAATAGAATCCTCACAGTACCAAGTTTTTCTGAATGCAAGACACCACAAGCTTTACGGTGAAGGAAAACATCGAGAGGAAACCTGCATACGTCTGAGATGAAATTCAAAGAATTTCATGTTTGGAAGAACACAACGCAACTCGCCATCTGTCAAGTCGGCACCTAAACTTGTCTACGGCGAAAATAGGGTGTTGTTATACCTCCGCCTACACCTTTTGGGAAAGCGTGAAGATCCTACATATATTATAAAAATGACAGCCACTACGGAACGAAATTATATGATACTTAGGTACAAAGATTAGTTTAAAAAATTGAACAATGAAATCAAACCGCTTGTATACAAATATATAAAATAAAAAAAATAGATAGCAACTCTATATCCTAACTGGAATGAGAAAAATTATAAGTCATGTGAGGAGTCAAAGTGCAGAGGCAGTATGTCAAGTGCATTCACCTCTGTTTGAAACTGGCACGTGTAACGTACACACGTAATGCACAAACGTAATAAGCGCATCACGAGTGCACACAAAATTATATCTTATTTGCATAACGGTAAAGTGCATCTTTCTTTAAGTGTAGAGCTGCGAGAAGCGTTTATTTTCAAATCAAATGGAATGCATTAAATTAATATGACCGAAAATGTGACGATTACTTAATTTTAGTTTTTTTAAGTGTTGCAAGATGTAATTTAATCTTTTAGAAGGGTTACAAGATATAAATTGATTATAGAGCGGGCTATATAGCTCACGGGGACATTAAGTGCGATTTTGTGCGAAGTAGTACTATAGTCATAACCCAAATATTTTGACAATTAACCCGAATTTTAACAAAGAAAAACCTAGGCTAATAGTGGAAAAATATATGTGGGGCACAAACATTTAAATGCAATTTGGAACGTTTGAGATAATTCAAGTAATTTGTAAATAAACACTTCGAATTTGGAACAAGTGACGTTGCAATTCCGCCAACATCACAAGCGACACTTGACAGCCACCAGTGACGCAATTAACGGATTCGAAAATCGAACAGTTTTTGAACTTTTAAAAATCGAACTCATTTATTATCTCTCATTATTTATAATTTTGGGTTCGTTTATTTTACTTACTAGTGACAAAGGACAATTATAGTGAGATATTATTAAGATTAGTTTGAAGTGAAAAAGAAAAGGTCGTTAACCTAATTTTTCTTTCTTGCACAATACCGGAAATACGATATAATTAAGGTTATCTTAACGCCTATTTTAGCACTTTTGAGTTTAATTACTTTAACCTAACCCACATACTTGATAAGATATCTCACCAGAGAGATCATGCTCTATTTTGCGAAATTATTAAGCATAAATGTTTTATTATTATAGCAATGTTAGCTATAAAACTTTTTTATAACAACGTTAAAATATCAATACTTAGCATTGCTTTTAAATACGTACTGAGTGATAACAAGTAGCTACTTTGGAATAAATATGTAATTCTATAGCAATCTTTAACTTGTAATGATGGATGTCAATATATATTAATAGATAAACTATATTTGTACAGTGTGTCACATTCTAAAGGTACTACATAAATGCTCTATGGATTGAGTGTTCCTTCCGGAAAGAGGTGTACTTCTTCATCGTTGATCGTTAAAATTGGCGCGCAATTCAATTCAAGAACAACGCCATCTGTCGGCTAAATAGAAAAAGAAAGTGAACATAGATACCTCTTATTGAATTAGCGGCTTTCTTATCCATAAACATCCCAGACATCGATGATCCGAACATTCCTTCGCTGCTGCCGGGCGGAGGTGAAGTACTGTCCGCCACCGACCCTGAGGTTATGTCCATCCCCATCTGGTTGTGCATCCCCACCCCCTGGACATCGGTGTGGGGCTCTCTTTTCAGCTGCATCGGGCCGTGGGGCAGTGACGTAGAGGGATGCAGCATCGTCGACGCCGACGAATGCCCTCCGTGCTGGTCCGGGGGCCACTGCGACCCGAACAACTCGTGGAACTGATTGTTGTTCATCATCGTTCCAATTTTAAACTTCTCAAGTTTTTTAATTTAGTTTTTAGGTTATTTTCGGCCAATGATATTGTAAGCGCGCGAATCGAATTCGCATTGCGGCTGTACACTACTATCACTGTACGTTTGGTGTGTTTTTGTGTGTGTTAATTTCTTTATTCGACTTTGTCGGTAAGGCAACTGTTTTTTTTTCCTTTTTTAAATGACCATAAGTTTTTTTCTTGGAAAAATATTTATGGCACCCCCAATGGATTGCTGCTTCAACTAAGTTGAGCCAAGCACCAACGTTCTTGCTTCTCTTAACTGATGTATATGTTTCGGCCAAGCGGTGACGTGAGATTCCTTTTGGCGAAATTTATTTCCGGTATTAACTTTTTGAAGAGTAACAAGTTTTTTGGCATTTTGTCTCCGTAATTGTGTTTTGTTTTATTCCTTCCGTATTAAACAAACATTCTAAGGCACTATTTGTATTATTGTAACTTTTCTTCTTCATCCACTTTTCCCACACTACTGTTGTATTTCGTTATCAAAATATGTATGAAACAAAAATCTGTAAAAAGAAAAGCAGAGCAGAAAGAAGAATTTATTTGCAAAAAGATTTAGGAAAGAGATTTTAAAATGCCAATTATTTGTTTATTTTTTTTTTAAAGCAGTGATTTTAGTTAACCGAACAGAGCATCTGCTCAATTATCTAAAATCCTGTCAACCGAATTTACGTCGAACACAAGATTTAAACTTTAAATTTAGAAGTCGTTAGACGCCACCACGTTCCATTTTCCAAATTTGAAATATGTATGTATATACTGTTTCACTTGCACTTCAAGGCACTATCACTTTGAAAAAACAAGATGCGATCACCTCACTGTTGGAGAAAAATTTGTACGTTATATGTTTGTACTATAGGTTGTGCACAACTCGGCTTTGCGACGGCAACTGGCAGACCCAAGATGTTGACGCCAGAGCGGCCCGAACGTGACTGGCGCATTGACGAATCTTCGACCAGGCTCACGAAAAAATTATATATTTTTTCATTCCGACCGAATAATCAACTTAGCTCATAGTGATAGTTCAGTCGCCCCGGCGCGATGCGGACTATGCTGTGAAAATTCTAAGCCTTCAAAATTCAGCTTTAAGGGAAAATTCCTTCACGAACGCGCTATGATGGCATGACACCCCAAAACGAAACAATTCGTTGTAAAATGACTACAAGCCTGGTGTAATTAAGAGACAAAATCGTACGACAGAGACCGCAGCGGACCGGCGAGTTATTGATGTGTGGGTACGTCGGTATTGCGTACTGATGGACCGGCGCGCGCACACAGACGAGCCGGCGTCACAGCAGTTCGTTGACCCGAGGACCCAAACAAAGTAGATTTCGGTGAAATGCTGTTGAACTCTAGGTTTGAATGTGGAATCGCGGAGCGATATTACGTTGCCGCTGTTCCTGGCTGGCGAATTTAAGCGGCATTCGACTTTTTTTTTCCTATCCTATCAACGTTATAACGGTATTTCCAGCCAGGAGTACTCAAATCCCATTGCCTTGTCTATAACCTGTCCAAATATTAGTCCCTTCGCGAAGGTATAAAACCTATGAATGATTTAATATTATTAATAAAGGTAGACTCAGTTATATAGCTCTACTGTTAACGGGTCATTCACCCCGGAAAATGGTGTTGTTAACCGTAAATAAAGTTAGCAATTTTATTTACATAAGTGTACATACATACCTTTCTTCTAGTATCATTAAATGTTTATTTATCAACGCCACACATTATACAATAACAATCGCCTTCTATATATTGTTGTAATAATAACTATTTAGAATTTTATTATTTGAATAACACAAAATAAATAAAAAAAAATGTACATGAGTCAAGCCAGAAGTGATAAAACCCAAATAAATGCTCGTTACGTGACTAAAATACGGTTTCGTGTTGCCATAGGTAGGTATATAGGATAGCAAGACAAGACTATCGACCGACCTTGTACCTACTGTCTGGCTAGGGTAGTAAGTATGACTGTCTGAGAACTAAAAGCCCTGTCTCCCACTAAACCAATGACTGAACTCGCTGTTAAAATGCTGGCTGGATAATATTATAATACCATTGCGTCAATAAAAAATAATTATTTCGAATGATTCCATTTTAAAATCTATACAAAATACAGCATTTGAAAATGGAACCATTTTTGAATGCAATTAACCTAACATATTTTTTCATCTGCGATCAGTGACCTTTCAGTGGGAGTAGACTGCTGATGTTGCTTTAAATTCCGGATTTTTCCGATTTCCGATGCGCTTTTACTCAGTTTCGTTATTAAGTGTAAAAATCGGTGAAATGTCTTAGCTTAATTAAGGAAACCAGACGTGTAATTACCAAATTCGTAATAGGAAAAGTAAATAACCTATGGGTGGTGCCGGCGACCTTGCGTATGAAAGGGAGCGATATCGTGACGTCACGCGCCTGTCTCGCTTCCTCCCATGAGCGAACGACCTATCGATTTTGACTCACGTGCTCAAATAGGCTTCAATCTTTAATCAACAATGAAAATAGGATATAGATAATAAAATATAATAATAAATCCTCACGCCTTCCCACAAGGGTCCCCGAAGGGGTAGGCAGAGGTGTATAGGTAGTACCCACACACCCATTTTCCGCCCGAGGTATCTTTTAGGTGCCAACGTGACAGATGGCGAGTCCATCGAGTAGTCTAAGTAGTCATCTGAAGAATCAAGTTTCTTACCCCGACTATCATTATAAGTGACTTGTTTAGTACAGTGATTAGTCACACCACGAGCTTTACGGTGAAGGAAAACATCGAGAGGAAACCTGCATACGTCTGAGAAGAAATTCAAAGGCGTATGTATAGTCGTGCTTGAGTAACGGCGATGGACTCGCCATCTGTCACGTTGGTACCTGATATATATCTCTGGCGGAAAGTGGGTGTGTAGGAACTACCTATACACCTCTGCCTACCCTATCGGGGGCACTTGTGGGAATGCGTGAGGATATTTTAAAAGGGAAAAGCTTGTTTAAAAAGTTTGGATTCCAAATTTGAAATTAGTAAATACAATGCAATAATTAAGCAATTATTCCATTGTTCGGTTACACGAGAAATGTCAATGTTATTGTTGGAAAAGAGACTTTATTTCCATTACTTAATAAGGTCCGGTTTTCCATTGAAGTTTTGTGTGAAAACGGTGAAAATGTTCAGAGGATATGCGTCAGTATAGCGGGATCACAGAAAGAATGGATTTGAATTGTGCTAATTCATTGTACTCTGTTTCCTGATTCGCGGTTTTAATGTATTGAAGGATTCTTTGAGTGTGTGCGTAGTGTGTGTCTGTGTGTGTGTTAAGTAGTCACGTGATAAGAATTTACAGGTTCGAAACATTTAAACAAGCTTGATTGGAAGCAGTATTCTTGAATGATTATTTTTTTATTTTTTTTATACAACAAGAGTGGCAAACAAGCATACGGCCCACCTGATGGGAAACGGTTACCGTAGCCTATTTACGCTCACGATACTGAAGTATCACTTGCGTATTGCCACTCTGTGCTCGGAGAGTTATAGTGTGTTGGCAGCATAATGGGTTTTATCCCTCTGCTTCCAACACAATATAACAATCCTCCCCCTCCCCAAGGAGCTCATTACTGGTAACCTTATTCACCGCGTAGGAACACAACACAATAAATTGTGTTATTTGTCTACGGACTTCTATAAGGTGGAGGTCCTGCCCCAGTCGGGCAGCTCCAAATTCGAACGGGAAACCCGTTATGCCCTACCTCTGTTAATGATTAATTACTAGGTGTGCTCCCGATTCCGCCCGCCTTCAATTTGATTATCGTTTCAATTTTTTAAGTGCACATTATCTTTTGTTACATCCTATGTTCATATCTCTCTATGTAGGCACTAGGCACATTAGTATGTATATAGTTGTCCAGTGCCCAGGGTCCAAAAGTCGCCACTCATTTTATAACAAAAAAAAATATTGCATAGTCTCATCAAAATAGGCTTAGCTTTCGAGAAGCATGGCTCATACAGCCCAGGGGCATGCGCTGTGTTCACCCTCGCCTTTCTTAAGAGTGTAGTGTAACTTCACACCTACACGGTGACATCACGATGACGTCACCAATAACATCGATTTAAAATTACGATACATATGTAATCGACGTAAATAATGGCATTTGCTGATAGAGAGGGTAATGACAGTGGGCGGTAGACAGGTCATTGTTTTTTTTTAATGTTGCTCTTAGTGGCTTAAGTACCAACTTAGCCTTGTTAAAGTGTATTGTCTCTTACGAATGAGCAATTGACCTTACTCAAAATCAAAATCAAAATATTTTATTCAACGTAAGGGACACAGGGAACACTGATTGAACGTCATATACTTAACAAAAACTAAAGTTACCACCGTTTCCAAGAAAAATACCAGCCAGGAGAAGAAACGGCGAAACAAACTCCCCGGTTCTCTCTTTTAACATTTGTTACCTTTTACGTAGGGGTAGAAAAAGATTAAATAACATATAAACTCTGTATAAGAGGTTGCCCATAGCTGAAACCCAGACTTATTTCACAATATGGCGTCCCAGACATGCCGTCATCGAACCGGATGACGACACAACGGTCCTCCAGGACGCCCGATCACAAACGGACACTACACAACCGACCACTGTCCCGTCCTAGCCGTAAAAGCCGTAATATTCCTCACGCCTTCCCACAAGGGTCCCCGAAGGGGTAGGCAGAGGTGTATAGGTAATACCCACACACCCACTTTCCGCCAGAGGTATATTAGGTGCCAACGTGACAGATGGCGAGTCCATCGCCGTTACTCAAGCACGACTATACATACGCCTTTGAATTTCTTTCAGACGTATGCAGGTTTCCTCTCGATGTTTTCCTTCACCGTAAAGCTCGTGGTGTGACTAATCACTGTACTTAAGTTTAGAAAAACTCATTGGTACAGTCGGGATTCAAACTTGCGACCTTTGCGTCGCAGGCAACTGCTCGAACTACTCGGCCACCACGGCTCATATAATATTCGACCGTAATATTCGACCCTCGCAAACGACAAATCCTGCCCTGATCAATCCATAATGTAATAAAAATGTTACGGATCGCTGTCTGTACATTGAAGATATATAATATGAGAAAAAATACTATTAGGACCTTTATCAACGCAGATAACACCCAAAACAATGATTGTTAGAATTTTTGTCTGTTTGTCTGTGTCACTGTTCCACAAAGTCACTAATCCTTTTAAGAGAGGTAGGGCATAATGGGTTTCCCGTTCGAATTTGGAGCTGCCCGACTGGGGCAGGACCTCCACCTTATAGAAGTCCGTAGCCAAATAACACAATTTATTGTGTTGTGTTCCTACGTGGTGAATAAGGTTTCCAGTAATGAGCTCCTTGGGGAGGATTGTTACATTGTGTTGGAAGCAGAGGGATTAAACCTTATTCTGCCAACACACTATAACTCTCCGAACACAGAGTGGCAACTCGCAAGTGATACTTCGGTATCGTGAGCGTAAATAGGCTACGGTAACCGTTTCCCGGGTGGGCCGTATGCTTGTCCGCCACTCTTGTTGTATAAAAAAAAAAAATCCACGCGGACGAAGTCGCTGGCACAGCTACTAGCTAAATAAAATTACCAGTCCAGCCTAGCTCCCTTGCTCGCGATCCAGCAACGCCCTAAGCCGAGGTCGTACCCCACAGGGGGTGCCCTTAGATGTGTTGCTTAGTACTAAAGTGCCTGGCTGGAGGCCTAGGTCTCGCCATTGCCCAGTTAAGTAGCAAAAGTTCCCGGAACTCGCGCTACGAGAAACAATTAAAAAAATTGCTGGTGGCAAATATAAAGAAAAATATATTTTTCAAATGATATTAACGCATATTAATTGAACATTGTTCAACTCAACGAGTTCTTAGCACTTGTATACACATCGATATCCACAAAGCAAATCTATTTATTAATTATTTTGACAAAGAAACACAACACACAAGACTATACAAAGTATACACAACGTAATCAGCTACGTAACAAGGTATAAATTCAAAAAACATTCTGCAACAGAGCTCCCAACATAAGGAAGCAAAAACAATTCTCTTTCCGAAATTTAAATAAATTCGAAATTCGAAAAATCTGTCGTTCGAATTACAAATTTGTGATCCGTACGTATCGTACAACGACCCCTGACCCGGTGGTTGAACCGAGATTGACCCTTGCCTTAGTACCAATATGAGGGTGTGAATTCGTCGTCAGGTTTAATTAGTGCGTGGATTAAACCCACTGTGGGGGTGAGTTTTTGTAACATTTCCGACATTGAATTGACAA
>JACCPG010000505.1:32693-52945 GCA_016069955.1 Drepana arcuata | reverse complement strand
TATATATATATATATTTTAAATGTGAATGTAGCTTTCCAATGGTGAAAGAATTTTTCAAATCGGCCCAGTTCTTTTTGAGACAATTCGTTACAAACATACTTACATACAAATCTTTCCTCTTTATAATAAAAATATAATAATATATCCTCACGCCTTCCCACAAGGGTCCCCGAAGGGGTAGGCAGAGGTGTATAGGTAATACCCACACACCCACTTTCCGCCAGAGGTATATTAGGTGCCAACGTGACAGATGGCTAGTCCATCGCCGTAAAGCTCGTGGTGTGACTAATCACTGTACTTAAGTTCAGAAAAACTCATTGGTCCAGTAGGGATTCGAACTTGCGACTTTTGCGTCGCAGGCAACTGCTCGAACCACTCGGCCACCAGAAGTCGTTTGACCATCGGAAGTTTGACCCGGGCGAAGCTGGGCGGGACAGCTAGTATTACTATATATTATATTAAAGATGTGACGTTTAATAAGTATTCCCTGTGTCCCTTACGTTGAATAAACGATTTTAATTTTGATTTTTGATTTCTTTTTAACTGAGACAATTTTATTAACTTCAGGGTAAAATTCTCATGATATTCTAATCTAAAAATTGTGTTTTAACTAACTTAACAAAAGCTATCAAATACGTCACCAAATTGTTCTCAATCCCCTTAAACCAGAAGGGTCCCCGGTCATTAGGCCAGTCCGAATTGCGCATAATTTATTTAATCAGCCGAACCGATAGCGACTTTGATTACTTTTGCACTGATTACTCCAATCACTAGGTTTGTTTTGGGACAGGGATAGGCGTGTGATTCGGTTCGTTGAGGTGGATGTGCCAGAGCTACAACGGCTTTGGATTGGAGTGGACGTGGCATTTTCACCACTTGAGGTCGCGGGTTCGATTCCTGTTGAGAACAAACATTTTCCAGGCTTATAAGCTGTATGTCAGAAAGTAGTCTATAATACCGTGCCGTGAGCCGTGGTGGCCGAGTGGTTCGAGCAGTTGCCTGCGACGCAAAGGTCGCAAGTTCGAATCCCGACTGTACCAATGAGTTTTTCTGAACTTGAGTACAGTGATTAGTCACACCACGAGCTTTACGATGAAGGAAAACATCGAGAGGAAATCTGCATACGTCTGAGAAGAAATTCGAAGGCGTATGTATAGTCGTGCTTGAGTAACAGCGATGGAATCGCCATCAGTCACGTTGGCACCTAATATACCTCTGGCGGAAAGTGGGTGTGTGGGTATTACCTATACACCTCTGCCTACCCCTTCGGGGATCCTTGTGGGAAGGCGTGAGGATATATTATTATTATTATTATTATAGTCTATAATACGAACTACCGCTTCGTCCACATTCATCAGTCTCTTCATACATGCTCGTCGGTTTCGAGTGCTCTTGACGTTCCCGTCCTTGAGCGTTCCGATCGTATTTGGCAAAGAGATTATCTCATTGAAGGGAATTAAGTAGGGCCTGAAAATGTGTACGGGCAATCGAAAACTCAGGCTCGGAAACAAAAAAATATTTTTAAGGCTCTTGATAGGAAATGAAAAGATACGTGTGTCAACCTTATTCCATATAAATGTTGGAACGAATGGATATAAGTTACTCAATCAAGAACATTATAATACTTAATTCGTTGCAATCCCCACCGAGTAGAGCGCCAGTTCTCTCTGCAGACTTACATACCTCTTAACTATTTTATCCCCAGTTTCGAATGATCTAAACGTTCCTATGTATTTGATTTAGGTAGTTGGAACGTGACCTTCTTTTGTCAATTTTATACACTACAATTTAAGTATACATATTTCTACTCGGGACTGTCAAGAGTACTGGAAACCGACGAGCATGTATGAAGAGACTGATGAATGTGGACGAAGCAAGAGAGCTGCCTACCCCGTTAGGGACTTTGTGTGATAATATGTATATGTCTACACTGCTACTACTAATAAAACTTCTACTACCACTAATTATAACTACCGTTAAACTATACAACTAAAAGGTACTGTTGCCTCACACTTTCCTCCATTAACGGAAAAATTCTAATACTTTTAACGGTCCCTTAAAATTATTATCCTTAAACTCTCGCCTCTATTCACCCAATATCTGCCGCTCTTTACAACGGTGACGCATCAAATTTAATAAGCATAGCATTATTAACTAAGATTCAAGAAATCTCATTAGTGTAGAGTTTCGTGAAAACGGTAAACTTCACAGATTGACAAAAGCAAACGAACTTGACATAAGAACCAAATTAATTGCACTCAATTATATACGAACTGAGGTAAAATATCTTATTGCGTTCAAATAGAGCTTAAATTCGACAATTTAAGCTCTATTTGAACGCAATAAGAGCCAAAATGTCATTATTTATGTACATTTTGCAGTTTATTTTATTACTATTACTTAGCTTCGCAAAGGTTTCCAGTAGCAATGGAGATATTATGTATTTATTGACTTTGACTCAAATGAAGATGATGTTCTGAAATAGTTGGTAATTTTATGTTTGCTTTGTATGAAAGGATGCAACGTAAATATTGCAATCTCGAATCCCGATGTACCAAATAGTCAAATAGTGGTTTCTGAACGTATGTGCTGTGATTAATCACTGGAGTATAGCTTGTTGCGTAGAAAGTGCCCCCTCAGCATATTAAATTGTTCCTCGGCCATTTTTGTTTTAAAGGTATGTTAGCAGAATTTGTTAAATCATTGCGTTTTGTAATGAAACGACGTTACACAATATCGCTAACGTACGGCGTGTCATTAATCAAAATATCTATGCAGAAATTAAATATGTCATATTTTATTACACGGGTTTGCGTTCCGTTCCTATAGAGGTGAAATTTAGACCCTATTTTATTTAGAACAGAACACATTTTCGAACACTAGAGCTGCATTTTAATAAAACTCTGACGTGTGTTAACTTTGTAGAAAACATTGATAATTCCATAGAAAATCTTGCTGACCCTATAAATATATCTATTTATATCATCACCCCGAGTCTCTCGGCGAAGGTCGTCAGAGTAGAGCTCTCGGCTTGTATATTATTTAGCTCTCCCTAGATAACTATATTCTCTACTAGCTGTGCCCGCGACTTCGTCGGCGTGGACGGCTTTTTTATCTTTCATAATTTTTTTTTTCATAAAAAGTATCCTATGTTACTTCTAATACCTCCAAGAATATGCGTACAAAGTTTTATGATGATCAGCTAAGTAGTTTTTACGTGAAAGCGTAACAAACAAACTTACATTCACATTTATAATATTAGTAAGGATAGGTACTATACAAATAATAATATTTATTTGGCCAAAAACATACAACAGGAGCAAAGTGGCAAAAGAACGATGATACACCTGCAGAAGTAAAACTGTGTCGCAGGGCATCAACGCCCACCTCCGGAGACAGATCCAAGAGTAGGTAACCATAACCACACAAAAATAGTTGCACAAATATATATATATATATTATACAACTAGAGTGGCAAATACCTAAGTATCACTTGCGCGTTGCCACTCTGTGTTCAGAGAGTTATACTGTGTTGGCAACATAATAGGTCTAGTCCCTCGGTTGCCAACACAATATAACAATCCTCCCCCCTCCCCAAGGAGCTCATTACTGGAAACCTTATTCACCACGTAGGAGCACAACACAAAAAAAATGAGTTATTTGGCTACGGACTTCTATAACTTGGAGGTCCTGCCCCAGTCGGGCAGCTCCAAATTCGAACGGAGAATCCGTTATGCCCTACCTCTCTTAAATTTAATCTCGCTAGGTCTTGCCCCAGTCAGCTCCAAATTCAAACGGAGAATCCGTTATGCCCTAGCTCTCTTAAATTTAATCTCGCTAGGTCTTGCCCCAGTCAGCTCCAAATTCGAACGGAGAATCCGTTATGCCCTACCTCTCTTAAATTTAATCTCGCTAGGTCTTGCCCCAGTCAGCTCCAAATTCGAACGGAAAATCCGTTATGCCCTAGCTCTCTTAAATTTAATCTCGCTAGGTCTTGCCCCAGTCAGCTCCAAATTCGAACGGAGAATCCGTTATGCCCTACCTCTCTTAAATTTAATCTCGCTAGGTCTTGCCCCAGTCAGCTCCAAATTCGAACGGAGAATCCGTTATGCCCTACCTCTCTTAAATTTAATCTCGCTAGGTCTTGCCCCAGTCAGCTCAAATTCGAACGGAGGAACGTATGCCCTACCTCTTAAATTTAATCTCGCTAGTCTTGCCCAGTCGGCTAAATTCGAACGGAGAATCCGTTATGCCCTACCTCTCTTAAATTTAATCTCGCTAGGTCTTGCCCCAGTCAGCTCCAAATTCGAACGGAGAATCGTATGCCCTACCTCTTAAATTTAATCTCGCTAGGTCTTGCCCCGTCAGCTCCAAATTCGAACGGAGAATCCGTTATGCCCTACCTCTCTTAAATTTAATCTGCTTTAGGTCTTGCCCCAGTCACCCAAAATTCGAACGATCCGCTATGCCTTATCTTCTTAATTTAACTGCCAGGTCTTGTTCCAGTCAGCTCAAATTCAACGGAGAATCCGTTATGCCCTACCTCTCTTAATTTAATCTCGCTAGGTCTTGCCCCAGTCAGCTCCAAATTCGAACGGAGAATCCGTTATGCCCTACCTCTCTTAAATTTAATCTCGCTAGGTCTTGCCCCAGTCAGCTCCAAATTCAAACGGAGAATCCGTTATGCCCTAGCTCTCTTAAATTTAATCTCGATTAGCGAGATTTATTACACACTTATCCCAAAGTATTCCAGTTGTATGTACATATAAAGTACATAGTTGCTCCCACATCTTTAAGTTCTAAGCACTTGGTTCCGCCTCATTAGTTTGGAACCTTTCCGTTCATTTTCCGCCCCTGTATATATGGCTCCATAGTAGTTCTCGCAAGAGGCATGTCTTTACGAGTGTAATTCATTTCTGTTATTCCAACTATTGGCAATATTATTGAACTGTACGGAAGGGCGCTGTTTGTTCAAAATGTTTCAGGATACTGGTATAGGTATATACGCCAGCGCACTTGCATGGACACACACTTAAGCACACATATATACATATTTTTAAAGTCCCCGAAGAGGTAGGCAAAGGTGTATAGGTATTACCCAAACACCCACTTTTCGCCCGAGATTTGTTAGGTGCCAACGTGATAGATGGCGAGTCCATCGCCGTTACTCAAGCACGACTATACATACGCAGTTGAATTGCTTCTCAGACGTATGCAGGTTTCCTCTCGATGTTTTCCTTCACCGTAAAGCTCGTGGTGTGACTAATCACTGTACTTAAGTTCAGAAAAACTCATTGGTACAGTGATTCGAACATTTTGTGTCGCAGGCAACTGCTCGAACCTCTCGGCCACCACGGCTTATACAATTTAGCCCAAAATATGATCTAACGAAGACGTGTCTAGTATAATATTAACGCAATGATCTCCACTTCTCGCTCCTATGATGGCTCCATGTTTAAAGCTTAAGCGAGACTACAAGTGGGCCTGTGTCCGTCACGAAGGTTATTTGATTGAGCCAATTCGTTCCCTTCCGCTGAGTACGTGATATGTTTCGAACTAAGATGATACATTTTCTATAAGTTGCCCCACGAATACTGAAAGAGCCATGACTTTAATATTGATTGGCATTTTATTGGGAACGTGCATTACTCGTTTTTTTTTTTAATACAACAAGAGTGGCAAACTAGCATACGGCCCACCTGATGGGAAACGGTTACCATAGCCTATTTACGGTCACGATACCGAAGTATCACTTGCGCGTTGCCACTCTGTGTTCGGAGTGTTATGGTGTTATGGCAGCATAATGGGTTTAATCCCTCTGCTTCCAACACAATGTAACAATCCTCCCCCCTCCCCAAGGAGCTAATTACTGGAGACCGTATTCACCGCGTAGGAACACAACACAAAAAAATTTTTATTTGGCTACGGACTTCTATAAGGTGGAGGTTCTGCCCCAGTCGGGCAGCTCCAAATTCGAACGGGAAACCCGTTATGCCCTACCTCTCTTGCTACTAGCTGTATCCTACGCGCGTCGTTACGCCAATGGCAACTGATCGTACCAACTCAAAAACCTTCGTGGGCTGCATGAGCCAACGCTTTGTTGCAGATCATCACGTGATCAAATGTATTGTTTACGACATTACAACAGTAATTTTTACATATATAGATAGTCTCGTTGTCCTACATATACATATATAAAGAAAATAAAAGCATATTAACCTAAACCATAAGACAAGTTGCATAACGCCTGCGACACAAAGATAGCAAGTTCGAATCCCGACTGTACCCATGAGTTTTTTCCTGAAACAAAGTGCAGTGATTAGTCACACCACGAGCTTTACGACGAAGGAAAACACGAGAGTAAACCTGCATACGTCTGAGAAGCAATTCAAGGCGTATGTTTATACATACGTCCTTGAGTAACGGCGATGGACTCACCACCTGTAACGTTGGCTACCTCAAAAATATATCGCTGGCGAAAAGTGGCTGTGTAGGTACTAGTACCTACACAGCCACTTTTATACCACACTATATACTTCTGCCTACCCTTCCCCTTGTGAAAAAGCGTGAGGTATGTACCTTTCAAAATGGAAATACCCGAATGGAGCAGTACCTCACAAAAGGCGAATAATTAGCACAACTACTGTGTTGTGTTCCTGCGGTGAGTAAAGTTTACTGACCTCTACAAAGAGCGCCTGTGATGGCGGAATGGGAATCGGTTCGTCCTCTATTTCCCCCGGGAGTTCAACGTTAAGTAAATATTATATATTACCTGCATTGTCTGGGTTATCTCTTAAGAGCTAGCGCACTACAGTCTCTGACTACGCCGTGAGGAACTTATATACGTATGTGTACCTATGTGTATATTAAAAAACATAGAAAAAAAAATATATATATACATTTCTTTTTCGCGATTTTTTTCTATATATATATATATATATATATAGAGCCGTGGTGGCCGAGTGGTTCGAGCAGTTGCCTGCGACGCAAAGGTCGCAAGTTCGAATCCCGCCTGTACCAATGAGTTTTTCTGAACTTAAGTACAGTGATTAGTCACACCACGAGCTTTACGGTGAAGGAAAACATCGAGAGGAAACCTGCATGCGTCTGAGAAGAAATTCAAAGGCGTATGTATAGTTGTGCTGGAGTAACGGCGATGGACTCGCCATCTGTCACGTTGGCACCTAATATACCTCTGGCGGGAAGTGGGTGTGTGGGTATTACCTATACACCTCTGCCTACCCCTTCGGGGACCCTTGTGGGAAGGCGTGAGGATATATTATTATTATTATTATATATATATATAGAAAAAAATCGCGAAAAATCTATCGGACATTTAGGAAATGTTTAGGTCTGACATGAACCTGCCATAGGATTGAGAAGTAAATATTCAAAGGTGCCTAAAATATATCTCTGGCGGAAAATTGGGTAGTGGTATTAACGATGCACTTCTGCCTACCCCTTGTGGGAAGGCGTGAGGATAGGTAGTCTAGGATACGACTTTTGATGATTGTTCCAGACTTGGTGCATACATACAGTTTGCGCACATTAAAGAAAACTGTACATTTTAAAACGGCATACGTGAAGAATTTGAATAGACCGCCATTTATAGCACCATTAACGTTTAAGTAACAGCTTTCGGTGGCGAGATTACCGGATTCTAATTAAAATATTCGCTTGGCAGAATCTGACTTTGACTGCGCGAGCGTGAAATATTGCCAAGATTGGGTAACAGCGGTCTTTTATAAAATGTTATGCCGAAGGACTGCGATTTCAGGTAGAGCCATATATCTAGAACCTAGGTATATAGAAACTAGATATTTTACGGCAGGTCTTGCTTCAGTTGACGGGTTTGAATACCGCTGAAGGAGGATATTTCTATGAACACGTTTGATCCAGATATATGGCTCTATACCTAGAACCTTGGTATAGAGAAACTAGATATTTTACGGCAGGTCTTGCTTCAGTTGACGGGTTTGAATACCGCTGAAGGAGGATATTTCTATGAACACGTTTGATCCAGGTATATGGCTCTATACCTAGAACCTTGGTATAGAGAAACTAGATATTTTACGGCTGTCTGGTCTTGCTTCAGGTCGAGGGTTTGAATACCATTGAGGGAGGATATATGTGAACATTATTTTTGTACATCAGTCTTGAATATCCTATGTATCTGTCTCTATGTGTGTATGTGGTTATCTAGTTTCATAGAATACGCTTACCTTAGCTTAGTTTGGGACAAGGCCAATTTCTGTGGAATCATCTAGAAGTTTTTATGTAAGTAGATAATTATGATCATGCACACCGGGAATTCGTGGAGCCACAAAGGTCTCGTACTGCGCAAATTCCATAGGAATATCCTTCCGCAAACGCTTAGGTTGTGGAATGAGCTCCCCGTTGAGGTTTTCCCTGGAGAGTACAGCATGGAGTTCTTCAAGAAGGGTGTTACTTTTCACACCCTTCGTGAAGAACTCCACGCTGTACTTTTACTGTAATCTTTACTCGTGCAGGGTCGGCAGCGCGCGAGCAATATCCATGGTGATGCAGGTGTCCATAGGCGGCGGTAACCGCTTACTATCACCAAAAAACACACATATTGTTTAGCGGTAAGCGGTTAACGTCGCCTATAGATATTTGCAACATCAGTAAAAAAAATAATAGTTTAAAAAAACTAAAAAAATACACTTTTTATAGAAAATCCAACTAAAAAATAGAAAAAATATTTTAGCGATTATTTTAACGATTATTACGTAGCGTATTATCAAGTTTATCTTTCGAATCGGCATCAGCACCTTTGCTTAGCAGTGCAAAAATGAATATAAAAAATCGCTGATCCTGATTATCCTAGTGAGGATAACGGGTCAAAATGAATTGAAAATATCGAATTGTCGTCGGTCCTTAATAAGTATGCCAAATTTCGAGTTAATCTGACGTTTTGAAGGCAATTTTGAAGGGGGTTTAAATCATGTTCAAAGATTCCGTTTCATACTAACATACATACGTCTCAAGCTAATAAAAGCGTATTAAAAAGTACGTAATAATAATAATATTATTATTATTATTATTATTATTATAAAAAGTACGCATACATGATATTCATGTGCACTTTTCCGTCTGTTATAATTATGTTTCGATAATTATATTTTTTTATTTTCGTTTCATTAATCACATTCTATCTATTACCAGCGATTACAACCGAGGCATGTACCTACTGAAAGGACCACCCCACAGCATCAATCATGTATTTTTCCTCAAACGCAATTCTACCAGCTGTGTATACTTGACAATGAATAATTTTAGCCATTCATACCTCCCTCGAAGACGGTACAATTAATTACACCGGGCTCTGGATTCACTTTGTAAGAAATAAAAAATAGAGCCGTGGTGGCCGAGTGGTTCGAGCAGTTGCCTGCGACGCAAAGGTCGCAAGTTCGAATCCCGACTGTACCAATGAGTTTTTCTAAACTTAAGTACAGTGATTAGTCACATCATACGTCACGTCAACATAAATAAATAAATAAATAAATAAATACCTGGGACAATTCCACACAAATTGACCTAGTCCCAAATTAAGCAAAGCTTGTGTTATGGTAACTAGACAACGATATATTTACTTATATACATAGATATATACATAAATACATAGGACATCCAAGACTAAGGTACAAATACTCGTGTTCGACACACAAATACCTGCCCTCAGCGGGATTCGAACCCGCGACCTCAAGTTTCGCAGTCAGGGGCTCTAACCACTAGACCAGACGGTCGTCAGGTATACAGGTATACACAACATTCACTTTGCTTAGCTCCATAATATTATAAAAGAAGTATAATACAATAAGTACTTATAGAGAATAATGACAAATTGTTTCAACTTTAATTAATATAATGATATGAACATATATATGTAAGTATGATATAATTAAGCCGAAAAGTTTGTTTGTTTGAACGCACTAATCTCAAGAAATATTAAATTTAATCAGATTTTAATAAGCCTTCTTGCAATACATAACAGTAGCATATATTGCTACTACTAATAGCCTGTAGCCTATCTATAGCACGAGTATACATGCTTTTTAAACATAGGTACCTATTAACTCACAATCCTAGTATAGATGTCACTATCTGAAGTCTTAAACTCGTCCTTAAATGTGAAGAGGAAAAGCACAATGTTTGTCTTCTAATCAAAATTATTTATTTATACAAAAATCTCAAACATTCTTGAACGAAAATAGTCCTTATTATATTTTAAGCTAAGCATCATATTTGACCTTTACAAAAATAATAAGATGAAAGTATTCTACATATATGAATATTATGTAATTTATATAATATTTTAGAAATATACAAAAGTCAGACAAACTTGCTTTCTTGCTAACTTTCAAGAAAACTGTACAGACAGTACATTTTTCTTGACGTTGAGAAGCGTATTCTAGACACCATTATAGTGACATTGAAAAAAAATGTATGCATGATCTTTAGGTTACTGAGACTTTCCTTCACTAATATTCTAAAGAGGAAAGCTTCGTTTAGTCGTATGGGATAAATGAAAAGCTACTAAAACTAATTTAAACATTCTTTCACCTATGGAAAGTGTATAACTTTTCATTATTATGGGGTAGAATAATGTATATATTTCTTCTTCTGGCAGGTATTTTTTCTTGGAAACGGTGATAACTTTGGTAACTTTAGTCTATATTAAATATGTGACGTTCAATAAGTGTTCCCTGTGTCCCTTACGTTGAATAAAATATTTTGATTTTTGATGATTTTGATTTTGATTTTAACTTAAAAAACATACTCAAATTAATTGCGATTGTCTAGTGTAAAACTAAATGCCACTCTTCCAGAACTATAATCCCTATGTATCTTAGTACAAGAGTAAGTACAGTGCCAATAGTAATATTATACAACATCAGATTATTTGAATGATGGCCATACATGGCAATGAATTGCTCCTCTTATACAGAGTTTAAATGTAATTTAATCTTTTTCTACCCCTACGTAAAAGGGAACAAATCTTAAAAGAGAGAACCGGGGAGTTTGTTTCGCCGTTTCTTCTCCTGGCAGGTATTTTCTTGGAAACGGTGCTAACTTTAGTTTTTATTAAGTATATGACGTTCAATAAGTGTTCCCTGTGTCCCTTACGTTGAATAAAATATTTTGAAATTTAATTTTGATTTTGAGTAAGTCAATCTTCTAATTACGTATACCTTTATATTTGCATAATTACGATAAATCTATCTCATGTCATGTCTGCGGCTTGTTCGTGCCATTTTCGACCTTAGCGTCTTCGTAGCCTTTCACGAGGTTTTCCAATATGAACTTTATAGTTAACTTGTAAATGTTCTCAATGTTTGGCGTGTATCTGTCTCCCAATGTCGTCTTAGCCGCTTGTAGGAAGGGCTGCTCGACTTTCTGAAAGAAAATTACTTTCTCAGTAAACATGTTTACGACTGTTAACTGTCAGATATACAAAGCAAAAGTGTGTGCAAGAAGTGGCAGAAGAAGACCACATTCCTACTACCTAAATCAAATTGATCGGTCACTCAAGGATGGGAACTTCACGAGTCATTTATGAATAGAATGATGAATGTGGACGAGAAAGCCGGCACTGGTACAGTCGGGATTCAAACTTGCAATATTTGTGTAGCAGTCAAATACTCGAAGCACATAGCCATCGTGACTCACGCTAGACAATATAAATACAATAAAAAGTGCTTATCCACTTTATGTAAAATCGTTTTTCATTCAAAAATTTGCTATGCTAGGTATTCCAACCGATACTTGCACTTAAATTAAGTCAATTTGCAATGCAACGGCTAAGTGAACGAACGAACGAACGATAATTCTCGCTCATTCGTTCGTTCACTCGTTCCAATTTGTCTGTTGATCTGAGAGTAGTTTTACTAATACTAGTGTTGAAAGCTTTTCTCTTGTAATGGGATTCTAGGTTTTACTTTGATTAATCCGATTGGATTTTTCAAGAGTCGTAGTGGCCGAGTAGTTCGAGTACTTACCTGTTGGTAGTTGATAGCTTACACAAAAAATTGCAAGTTTTAATCCCGACGTCACACCACGAACTAGAGGAAACCTCGAACTAAAGGATTCACATTTGAAAAGATATTCAAAGGCGTATGTATAGTCGTGCTTAAAATATATCTCCGGCGGAAAGTGGGTGTGTGGGTACTAGCACCTAGGATCCCTTGTGGCAAGGTATATGTTAATACCAAAGTTGTGTTAATATCGAATTAATCCAGGCAAAATCTACCAATAAATCTAAATTTTAAGCGGGCCAAACTGCGGCCTAATCCAGCGTACCCAAAAATTTTCCGCCTTAAACCCAGGCACTTGGTGGTGTGTCGCCCCCACATGCCTCACGTAGGCATAAAACGCGTCGACATCGGCCATGCCTTTGATCCCTTCGTCCAGGGTGTGCATGACCTTCGTGGCATGTTCAGCCAACTCCTCCGAACAGGCGATGGCTTCGTGAGTCTTCAGTTCTTCGAATTTCTCAAACAAAGTCAGAAGCTCTTCGTTTTCCTCGAATAATCTGGAAAAATATAGTTTAAGACATGTATTCTCAAAAAAGAAATTAATAAATTACGTTCACCTAGCTACGTATGTAAATGTATAACCGAAAACGAAGATTGATTCCAATCCAAATATATGAAATGAAAAATTGAATCCTTAAAATAAAAAATGAATATTTATTTCAATCGTTAAACGTTCCGTTGAAAGGTAAAATCCAATACCAATTAGAGTTTATTGAGAAAAGGCTATGTAAACTAAACAAAATATGTTGATTGGGGACCGTACAAACTGACGCCAACGCAATGGTTGTATTGGAGTTGAGGAGGACCCTTACAAAGTTAGTTAACTGCCATTATTCGTGTCGTATCCTATTGCCAAAGGGTGAATATCGTCCCGGTAGTTTATTTTGGATTGCGAATACGAGGGCACTTGTTTTATAATGAGCTTTACGGCGAAAGAACGCATCGAGAGGAAGCCTGCATAAGTTAAAGAAGGAATTTAAAGACGCATGTATAGTCGTGCTTCAGAAACGGCGATGGTCTCGCCATCTAGCACGTTGCACGGTGGAAAGTGGGTGTATGGGTTCTTCACACTTCTGCCTACCTCTTCGAGAACTCTTTTGGGAAGGTTCGATGTGGGAATCGAACGAAACCAAACGTCAAGCCGGCAGGCCGTCAAATTCAGAACGTTCAGGTATTATTCATACATTATCACCAAGTTTCTCAATGTAGAGGTATAGATATTAGTGTTAAATCTCACTAGACTTACAGACCTCTTTCGCTTCATGTATATTAGACAATCAATTTATAAAATGTTTGTATACATTTCATAATATTCACCGTAACGTAATGGTGTGACTAATCACTGTTCATAATTTCAGAAAAACTCAAAGTCGGTAAAGTCGGGATTAGAACTTGCAATCTTTATGTAGTACGCAAATACTCAAATCAAATCGGCCACCACGGCTTTCATATATACATACATATATATCTCATATATCAAGACGGGAATGTCAAGAGTACTCGAAACCGACGAGCATGTATGAAGAGACTGATGAATGTGGACGAAGCGAAAGAGGTATGTCTCTTTAGACAAAACTGGCGCTTTATTCTCTCTGCCTACCCCGTTAGGGTCCCGGCGTGATGATATGTATGTATCATACATAGATATATTCATTAATACTTGTATATAACGAGGTATGCATCACACCTATTCCTGTAATAAAAAAGCCGTTTCAATTGGCAATCCATTCGCACAATGCACGTCTAATCCTGATAACAATGAGACGATGACTACTTTATCTCAGGATTAACTTAGTCTAAGCGGGATTTGTAGGCTCACTCTAATCCCGTACACTTTACAAAAGCTATATAATCCGTGCCCTTCAGTTTCGCCTGCGTAAAATGACATATAATCGGAAAATT
The DNA here is from genome assembly GCA_016069955.1 of Drepana arcuata. NCBI lineage: Eukaryota > Metazoa > Arthropoda > Insecta > Lepidoptera > Drepanidae > Drepana > Drepana arcuata. The sequence continues at coordinate 38,986 of JACCPG010000505.1, read as the reverse complement.
TTTTCATCTCAAATAAAACCTGGCCGTGGTGGCCGAGTGTTTCGAGCAGTTGCCTGAGACGCAAAGGTAGCAAGTTCGAATCCCGATTGTACCAATGAGTTTTTCTGAACTCAAGTACAGTGATTAGTCACATCACGAGCTTTACGGTGAAGGAAAACATCGAGAGGAAACCTGCATACGTCTTAGAAGAAATTCAAAAGGCGTATGTAATAGTTGTGCTTGAGTAACGGCGATGAACTCGCCATCTGTCACGTTGGCACCTAATATACCTCTGGCGGAAAGTGGGTGTGTGGGTATTACCTATACACCTCTGCCTACCCCTTCGGGGATCCTTATGGGAAGGCGTGAGGATATATTATTATTATAAATAAAACCTAGGTATAGACAGTGCCATCCACGAAGACCCGCCCTTGCCAATTTCTAGACAAAGGATCGCGGGATGCGGGGAGTATGACCCGAGTCTATTAATTGTAGTGCCGCCCCAACTATTCTTCCTTACAGTTGAGTGTAAGTGTGCAACCTTCCACTAATCTTTGAGTATTATCGGTACACACTGATTACCTATGAGTGCACACGCACACTACAAATAATAGACTTGGCTCATGCTCTCCACATCCCGCGACCCCTCTACTAGAAATTGGTGGGGCGCGTCTTCGTGGATGGCACTATCTGTAGTCAATATCATAAATGCGGCGTAGGTAGAGAGAGTAAAGCTCCAATTCGTTCTAGGTCTTGGTGTGCTGTCGTGTGAGAGGTGGTTAGGTTGCCATCTGAATGGTCCGAACTCAATGTCCGAAGAATAGAAAAAGGAAAAAAATATACCAGAACAAAATCTAACATCCTGAAAAAAGGTTCTGTTTTGTCTAGTGATTTTTCAATGGCCTGTGCCAATCGCCGTGGAGGTCTGGAGATACTGAAGCTGTTCTAAATTATCTGTTCATTAGTTTAATTGCAAACTGAAAACTATCAAAAAAATTACCAAATAACATTGACTACATTAACATTATTGCATCCGTTTAAAGAGCCAATTAAATTAATAACTTTTCGTTGCTCACTCGTCGTAAATAAGGGAGGCAACTCCACTCCCATGGGGAGGGGTCGTTGTCCCTTCACTGTAACGCTGTTCTAGATAATTTATTGAATTAACTTTTTTGGGTAGTTGTATTTTGTTCCTGGATTTCACCAATAAGTGCTGAAAGATACCTTTTTGTTTGAGTAAGCAAATAAATCTCTCTAAGAACCGTCTAGACCAAATTAGGGACGTCTTGAAAAAGGGCCAGATCAAGAGTACCCCAAACCGAAGAGCATGTATGAAGAGAATAATGAAAGTGGACGAAGCGAAAGAAGTATGTAAGGATCGTGGCAAGTGGAAGGTGGTCTCTGCCTACCCCTACGGGAAAGAGGCGTGATTATGTTTGTATGTAAGAACTGTTGTGGCCGAGTGGTTTGTGGAGCCTGCAAACCGATATACATATGTTAATACATCATGCTTGATAAACGGTGATAAACGGTCACGTAAGCCTCTGAATATATCTCGATCTCGATATGGGGTGCCTACCCCATCGGGGACCCTTGAGGGAAAGCGTAGAGATAATAAGCTTATATTATATCATTATAAATAGCTCGACCATAATACCTGTTGTATTGAGGGCGTAGTCACTGTAAAAAAATATGAACAATACGTTTAACACGGTCGGATTGTTAACGGTCTTAAGAAATTGAGGTCCATATTGTCGCACCAAATATTGAGTTATAATACAGTTAGAAAGAATTTTTCCTTTCTTTAATTATATTTCTTTTTTATTCTTTATTTAATATAGTTCGAAGTAACTTAGTATATCCATACAAATAAACAAAATTGGAGTGTATGTTTCTTATATTAAAATAACCGCTAGTAGTACCTACACAATATGTAAATAAATAAAAAGTAAAAAGCCGTGGTGGTCGAGTGGTTCGAGTAGTTGCCTGCGCCACAAAGATCGCAAGTTCGAATCCCGACTGTATCAATGAGTTATTTTGAGCTTGATTGTAGTGATGAGTCACACCACGGGCTTTACGGTGAAGGAAAACATCGAGAGGAAACCTGCATACGCCTGAGAAGAAATTCAAAGGCGTATGTATAGCGTGCTTGAGTAACGGCGATGGACTCGCCATCTGTCACGTTGGCAACTAAAATATATCTCTGGCGGAAAGTGGGTGTGTGGGTCCTATCTATACACCTCTACCTACCCCTTCGGGGACCCTTGTGGGACATCAAAACCAAATCACGAAATACCTTCATTCAGTCGTTCATATGATACTCGCCTATCGTTCTTGGACGAACGTGACCGACGCGTTATTCAATGCATGACATCAGATAGCCAAACATCGATTTCAATGGAAGCCGGTAGCGAACAAGCATTGTCCCTTATTATGTCGATGCCAAGTACGCGGTACGACCAACGAATTGGGAAAAGGTACTTCGTCCGTAAATGGTCACGTGATGCGGCTGAATGCTCACATTGGTGATGACGAGAGAATGTAGATTCCTATAGTACGAGCTGGCATCAATTTTTGGGTAGGTTTAAGGTTAACTTGTCACATACCTCCCCGCTTTAGCCCGATTAGCAAAGGTATTTACCAGCCAGGTCTGCAGGTCTGTGACAAGTTTTCAGCTTGCCTCAAATACCTACCCAAAAATTGGTGCCAGCTCTCCTACTATTAGTTGCACGATCTATTTCAGTTAGACCAAAGTTGTTCGCGAGTTTACATTACTTCCGAACGATAAAATTGCTATGACAGGATAAACGAGGAAAGGTCGTTGTCCTCAAGCGAGGACGAGACTGCGTTGTCAGCACATGTCTTGGGTATCAAATATTTTCTAGAAAGTTCTTGTCCTAATCATAGGTTCAGAGTTGTTTGTTAATTCTGCAGGATAGTTGCTTAGAAAGTGTTTTTAATCACATTTTCGTGTTCACATTCAAATGTATGTCTGTCTATTGGTCTTTTGCGTCTTTACATCTAAGCAGTTAGGTACAAACATTTGATGAAATAGTATTGAACTTTTAAGCATGCGGTCCGCCTATGAACGCTGGCGACACCAGTGGTACCACTCCCGCGCTGCTAACCCAGCAGGAATCCCACCCTTCCTGAAGAACTCCATGCTGTCCCCAGGGAAAACCTCAACGGAGAGCTCATTCCACAGCCTGAGCGTTCTCGGAAGGAAATTTTTTAGAACCCAGAACGAGACCGTTGTGGTTCCAAGGTATGGGGATAAATTCCCCGTCCATGGTGAGACGCTTCTACATATTGGCCTCTGAGACAAAAAGGGAAGGGCTATAAATGAGCTCAATCACCTTTTGACGCTTGCAATAATCGTTTTTCAATACATATATGTATATATCAACTCCCCTCAAGGGTAGGCCGAGAGGGTAAAGCGCCAGTTCTCTTTAGACCTACATACTTTTTTCGCTTCATCCACATTTATCAGTACTTTCGTTAACTGTGACTTCTAATCGTCTAATATTTATTTTACTACAATCATGATTAAGAATTTCTCATTGTGGTCCATATCCATCCATATACATCATTCCTTTTTTCGTGCCGGCTTTGCACGGGTGGACATTCGTTTTTCAAACATTTTGGCACATTTTTTTTAAATTAATTTAATTAAAATCGGTCCAGTACTTTTAGCAAATTCCTTACAAACATACTTACGTACAAATCTTATTAGTATAGATTAATTCTCTCATATTCACTCATTCATTCAATGAATTCGTACATTCATTTAATCATTCGTTCACCAACTCAGTCGTTCATTCACTTATTCACTCATCAGATTCACTAACGAACATAACATGTACATCAGTAATCATTTACGTGCGCAACGTGACTCAGTTAAGTACTCTCCTTTTGGCGAAATTAATTTGTAGCGTTACATTATCATTAAAAACGCAGTCACGTCTGTTTCCCGTCAAGTGGTTAAACCAACGGTCCGTTGTAAAATGACAGGAACATCTGTCGCCAAAAACTGTACTTTGGTTTAAACATTCAACCAGCACTTATGTATGAATATTTAAATCCCACTAATATTATAAATGCGAAAGTTTGTCCGGATGCTTGTTCCGATTTCATGCAAAAACTACTGAAGGGAATCGAATGAAATTTGGTACAGAGGTTGATTATTAGCTGGCTTAACATATAGGGTACATTTAATACCAGAAAAAATACCAATGTAACCACCAATGCTTTGTGGGCACAGCTAGAACAAGATAGTAACGGCGACGGGCTCGCCATCTGTCACGTTGGCACTTTAATATACCTCTGGCGGAAAGTGGGTGTGTTGATACCAATACACCTCTGCCGCCTACCCCTTCGGGGACCCTTGTGGGAAGGCGTGAGGATATAGTATTATTATTATTTAGTATACGAAGAGGAAGAAATATTAAAAAAAAAGCCTCGACTCACTTGACCACCACGACTACTATTCGATACAATTAAAATAACAAAGCAAAGTACAGGATCGATGTTTTGTCTGAATATAAATGAATCATAAAGATATACGAAACAATTATAGAAGCACAATGGCCAATGCTTATATTAAAATACGTCTGCGTAAGTAAGTAATTAATCATAACCCCGAAAGCTATGTTGGTAGAGGGTCAAAGGTTTAATTGTTTACATTCCATTGTTCATTTACAAGGGAATTATTTTAATCTTCCCATTAATTTACCATAGACAATGAAAAGGTCTGTCTATGAACCGAATTGTTGGTGGTCACCTGAGGCTGTATGTGTCGTTGATACTGGCTTGTTTATATAATAACCCTAAAAGACGAGTATTCCTGTCATAAATTAATAATGATTAAAAAAGAACTATCAGATTTAACTGTCACTTTGTTATGTCCAAATTATACTCGATTAACGCTTTTAATAAATACGTTTGAAAGTATATACGGTGATAGGTACACAAAAACAGTTTCAATTATTGTTTGTCTGTATCCTCCGGCAGATATGGTCGGGCTTGACAATTTTTTTTGGAAAGATCACTGACAAATTGCTGATGCTATACGGAGTATTTTAGACTAACTCTTAGTGCACAGTAATTATATAACATACAATTAATTGATTAAAAAAATTAAAAGTACAATTTAAAGTAATATATTTCCATAAGTAAATTCAGAATCTCCCTTTAAATTATCATAGAAGGAAAGATATAGGAAAAGTCGTTGTCATGACGCATAGAGACGCATGGCAAACAAACAAACTCTACTCCTTTATAATATAGGATAGATATCAATATTAGGTGTATAACCCTTACCGCTATCATCATTATCACGGCAAGACACCTCGTCGGGCCAAAAGGTCTTTGGAAGACAAAAACCAGGCCACCGTAATTAAGGCAACGTTTCGATTGACGCCCCTTTCTGACTACGTGCGAAAGACAAGGACAGGTGTAGAGAAAGTAGGTTTTATGGATTTCAATTTTCACTCGGGTAATGACACGCTGGCTGTTTGTAATGATCGATACACTTTCAGGTCAGAGGTATATAGCTAGCTTTGGATAAGATTACAAGCTTTACTAATGGAATGAATTAATATGTAATAATGTTTATTAACGATGATTAAATGAAATCGTGCGTAACATTGTGGCGATCTATATATTTCTTATTCAGTAAGTTTGCATAACATTATAAGTTTGAATCCTGACTGTAGGTACCAATGAGTTTTCCTGAACTTCAGCACAGTGATAAGTCATACCACGAGCTTCACAGTGGAGGAAAACATCGAGAGAAAGCCTACATACGTTTGAGAAGAGAAGACATTCAAAGGCGTATAGTCCTACTTGAGGAACGGCGATGGAGTCTTCATCTGTCACGTTGGTACCTAAAATATATCACACCTTAGCCTACCTCTTCGGGGACCCTTGTGGAAACGCGTGAGGATATATTATATTATACTGTAAGTACACATATGCGTATCGTGTATCTTGAACTTAAAAATGTGTTGTCCTTAAGGTTTGTGCTATTGTTAGTCGTGAAGGACTTTAATTATGTTTGAATCTTCAGATACAAATCCAATCGTTCTGTTGCAGTAAATTAGTTTAACTTGAAGTATCTCACGGCCTCCTATAAGGGTCCTCGAAGGGGTAAGTAGAACGTGTAAGTAGTATCCACACACCCAATTTTCGCCGGATATATTTTAGGTGCCAACGTGACAGATGGCATACACTTTGAATGGTCTAGTCATCAGAGCTCCTGGCTTCGAAGCTCGAGGTCTCGGGTTTGATTCCCACTAGGGGGAAATGTTTGTGTG